>PVIY010054394.1:0-14244 GCA_004026745.1 Myrmecophaga tridactyla
CTGTGACCTGGCCCTGTGACCGGGCACTGTGACCTGGCCCTGGTGACCTGGCATTGGTGACCTGGCACTGTGACCGGGCACTGTGACCTGGCCCTGGTGACCTGGCATTGGTGACCAGGCCCTGGTGACCTGGCACTGTACTCTCTGTCCGCACCTGGCTGAGCTCTTAGCTCTCCGCGGAGCATCTCATCTCTGATCTTGGAAAAATTGAAGCCGTTTGATGTCGGCTCCGCAGTTTGCCTTTCTTCACCTTCTTTCCTAAACAAAACGTTTTTCAGAGTTTACCCCTCCTGCTTCCTCCCGACCCTGTGGCAAGCGTATTTTCTGCTTCCCCATGTTGCTTCATTGCAGCTGCTCTTTCCTCTCCAGGGACCTCTTCCGTCAGATGATCCATCTAACGCGTTACTCTTCTTCCGTCACACCAGCCCTCCGCTCAGCGTCCACACACCCGACACATATCTATACGCTTAATGTCCTCATCAAATAAATTTTAAAAAAATGCATTTTATTTCAACCCTAGAGTCCCTTATTTGCCCAAATCCTTCCTTCTTCACTAATACAGTTCTCGAAGGAATTTTCTCCTCATGCGCTTCTCTGTCTCTACAGTATATTCTCTCATTTATCATCTGCTGTTCTGTTTCCTTGGCCACTCCATGGAAAGCTCCTCTTTAGAAGTTTGTAATCACCTCCGATAGCAAACCGGAGTCGTTCTCCTCAGATGCCACATTTTCTGCAGTGTAGGCTTTTGTTGTGTAAAATACAGTAAGCCTAGATTTATCTATAGTACATGCTCTTCGCTCGCGTGTCCCCTTTGACCTTGTGTGTGTCCTCAGAGACCTGTTTGATCTAAGGTCTCCATCTGTGAACGATTAATAGACTTTTCTACTATGTGACGAAGACCCTCATTAGGTAGGTATCGATCTGTGTGTGGTCTCTTTTCTCATTTATGTTTCGTTCTCACATCTAGTGTGACAAAATAACCTACAGAAGAGATGTCTGAAGCTACAGATTGGGATGAAGGAGACTGCCTTTCTCTAAGAATGCTTAGTTTGCATCCTTTTTCTTTCTTTTCCTCTCCCCTTCTCTCCATCTATCCTCTGCTTAATTATGCCTCCATAAAATTGAGGATACTTGTACTATAGCATTTCCTTGATTTTTGTAGTTCAGAATATTTTATAAGTGGAGAAATAATGAAGAAAGCAGAAATCTACAAAATGGGGAAAATCTCTTCCCTTTATTGGCTTATACCCAGTTCATTCTCTAACAGATCCAGAAATTCTATTTAATAAATATTTATTGAATTCCTAAATGACAGGCTTCAAAATTCTGACATGTCCCAATCAAAATTTCTTTTTACCGTGTTTTCTTCTAGTATTTTATTTTTCTTTTTCCCACACGCTTGCCACATGATACATGCTACTTGAGTTATTGACAATAACCATAAGTGACATTTTAGAACAAGATTCTCTTTGCCAAACACTGTGCTTAGAAAAAATTTACTTCTAATTCTCTGAATAAGCTAGAAAGTTGGTCTTATCCTCTTCAAATGAGCAGACTTAGAAAGTTTAACTAAATTCCCCCAGATCCTGTAGACACAGCCAGGATTTGCCCTTGAATCTTTTTCGTAGCCTTGCGCTGCCTTCCTCTCCTATCTGTACGTTTATCTACTTCTGACTCCTTGATGAAAATGTGAGATTCAGGAGGGATGGTTTAGATAAACAGACGTTTATGGAATGTGAACTCCACACGTGCTGAGGGCACTGATGGCAGGCAGCTGTGTGAAGGTGCAGTGAAGCAAGGGAGCTTGGAGGAGGAGTGGTGTTTGGACTGCCTCTAGGAAGACAGGCGGGGCCGGGCATGGGTGGGTGGGCGGCATACTCCCTGGGAGTCCAGGGTGTCAAGTCTGGAGACTTCAGAGTCCAGGAAGGCAGAAGTTAGGACTTAAGCTAATTTAGTCGCTTTCGATTGTTTGCCTTACATGCAACGGAAGAATTATAGCCCCTCTGTTGTGTCCAGTTTTGAATTTTAACACTCCATTTTTTTGGCCTACTATGACCTAGTATGTATTTGTGTAAGTCCGAAGAAATGAAATCAGAAATAGTGTATGATTTTTAAAGCTTAAAGAAGCAGCGCTGAGCCCAGTGCAGTAATGACAGATCTGTTACCCCATCTCCACACCTAACCCCCAGGGTTTTTAGTTTTTTGGCTTGCTGCTGTACTGATCACAGCAAAAATTGCAGCCAGGTACACTCAACTTCTTGGCATTCCATGCAACCCAAATTGATACTAATGAGTGGCTTAAGAGGACATCCTGCGCTAGCCCATGTGCAAGTATTCTGTCTCTTTGATTACCCAGTGGAATGGGTTACTGATCGTGTAATTCCTGTGAAACCCTGGTATGTTCTAACTCCCAGAACACTGTTCAGCACGGCGAACATCTGCAATTAGCTCAGAGTGGTCTCGGTCTTAAAGGCATGCAGCGATGACTGCTGCCTCTCTTCCCCGCCGTCTACCTGCAACCTCGTTCAGAGCCGATTTAATTTCCGCAGGAAGAAAGAGGGAGGGAGGAGAGATGAGACTTACACACATGAGCATCAAGGTAGATGCAAAGTTATGCTGCAAACACATAAAGCTTTCATCTACTGAGACAAGCGCCCCATTAATTGAGACTTTACCAAGTCAACTTTACCTTTGGCTAGGTTCTGTGCCAAGTATCTACATACCTAATCTATTTTAATTCTCACGACTGCTGTACCATGTACATATTATTTACCCCATTTAAATAAGCGAAGCGATAACCTTAGTGAAACTAAGTGACATGTCACCCAGACAGTGACTAGTGGGTTGAGATTGGACGATGTTCCCCCCATTCAGAAACTGTCCACTGAATATATGCAAAACCATATTGTCTCCGCAGTGTCATACTGACAGTTAAAATGCTGTTCTTAAGTCAGGCAGATATAAGACACCATTATAGGACATTTCATATTGAGTCTGTTTCTTTTATTTTAGTATTAGAGCAATGTTTTTATTATTGTTATTACTATTTCATTAGCTATGCTATGCCAAAAAGATTTTGACTGATATTCAGTGACGGCCTAGCCCATAAAATCAAGCAGGCTAATTCAGTTCATGTTTCCCTCTTATTAAAATGCATCAGTCATTTCTGAAAGATATGGTCATTGAATTCCCCTTGAAATCATGGAAACAGGTAATTAAATTCTGCCACTTTTCCCAACTTCAGCTTTGTTCTTTTTTTGCAAAGAAATTGCATAATTTTAGCACAAACCAGATCTCATTCCCCTAAAGTTAATTAACATGCAAATAAACTTTCTATACACTAGTGATTGTTCTAAGCAAATGAATGTAGCTGGACACACCATTCTTAACATGGAAACTTTTTTTTCTTTTTTTACTTTTTTGATAACTCTAAAATGTTTTGGAAATTTTGCAAAGGTGAAAAATGTAATGCTAATGTATTCTTCTTTGCACGATCTGCCAATTCTTGGTTTCTGCTCTGATTGTTACATTGAAGAAATGCTAATGGTATATCTGTAACCTGTTAAGGAATAGCGAGTCTCTTCAGGAAAGGAGTCATGAAATGCTAATGGCCAGCATTAACCATTTGCCTTGGAAAACATTATAAAGAAATGTTTGTTTATGCTCCCTGCCAAGGGAGAATTGTCTTCTACAGTAACTCCAGGACAGGAATTATTGCATCTATCAGACAGTTGCTAGAGGGGAAGTTTGTTGAGAGAACCATATTATTATTATTTTCATTGAGAGAACTGTATCATCTTCATCATCTTCATCATTGTCTGTAATGCTGCATAATGCCTTCCATATGCTTTTATATAATATATGCTAAATAATTTTTTCAAAGAATAGTTTTAAATTTCTGATTTTTACATCAGGAATCCTCTACGTCACAAAGCAAACCTTTCTGTGTTTAAATAGCAGTCTACCTGCTTAACTAAAGTTCGGATTCAGCCTTCTGATCCTAAATAGCAAAACCCCAATTCTTCATCCAGGATGGTTTTTCAGGTATTCGTCATTCAGACAAGTTCATTGGTGTTCCTCTCCGAGTATGACTTGGAATGCTTAACTCCGTGGACGGATGGGTTATCTCCTCCCTTTTTCTCATTGCTAAGTTATGTTCGTGATTATTGGCCCCTGCTTCTTGGCTCAAGTCAGCTTAAGTCCTGTGTCTTTGTTCTTGTTTCTCCCCACCAGTTTATTATCATATATGTTGACTTTATAACCTCTTCCGGACAAAGAAAAAATCCTTACATTTTATGTGATTGAAGTGGGGGCGGGGGCACTGAACAGGCAGAAAAGGCTTTGGTTCAGTATGTGGCAGGAGAGGAGAAGCCTGTACATCATGTGTTAATGATTTGGGGCCCATGAGATATTTTCTTAGGTAGGGCATTCCACATTTCATTTTTCTTTGGTTTTGTCAGCCAGTGTTGTTTACGTATGAACTGTTGTTAAACTGGGCACCCACACTTTTAGGCATAGAAGAAACTTCGCAAACATACCTACAGCACTCTGTCTTCAGCTTCACGTTCAATGAAATGCTACTGATATGAATATTGGAAATGAATGAGATTTATTTACTGGATCCATTTTTCTTTTTAAGGTTTGGTCATTTTGCTGGCTTGAAGCTATTATATACCCCAGAAAAGCCATGTTTTAATCCTGATCCAATCTTTTGGAGGCGGCTGTTTCTTTTAATCCTGACCCAACATTGTAGGGTAGAAACTTTTGAGTATATATCTCCATGGAGATGTGGCACGCCCAAATGTATTAAATAGAGATGTGACTCGACCCACTCAAGGTTGATCTTGATTAGTTTACTAGAGTTCTTTAAAAGGAGAAACAATTTGGAGAAACCTCTGAAATGACAGAGTCGTTTGGAGATGCAGATGCCTGGAGAATAGTTGCTTCGGCGCTGACTGAGACACAGGTGTTTGGAGATGCTTGGAGTGTCAGCAGGAGAGCAGACCTTAGACGTGGGCAGAGCCCAGCAGCCATCGCCATGTGCTGTTCCATGACGTGCTTAAAAAGCCAGAACCCCGGGTTGTGTCTCAGAGGAGCTAAGTGAAGACCCACAGATGCTTAGGGAGAAAGAAACCACTGGAATCAGAAGCTGGAAGCAGTGAACCGGGAATAAGGACCAGCAGATGCTGGCCATGTGCCTTTCCAGATCAGCCTTCCTTGAGCCAAGGTATCATTCTCTGGGTGCCTTAGTTAGGAGATATTTATGGCCTTAGAACTATAAACTCGTAACTTATTAAATTCCCCTTTTAAAAGTCATTCCATTTCTGTATATTGCTTTCCCGCAGCATTAGCAAATTAATACAGTTCTTATTTCCAATTATATTATGTTCTTGTCAGTTATATAGTCTTAGGACTATACACAATTCATAGATTTTTAGAAACTGCTCTTCTCCTTGGAATCTGAAACCATATAATGCCCCTAGTACCTTATAATTTTTAAATCAAGAACTATAGAAAAAGTTGGTGTCGCCATTTAGTCTTATGCAGAGTATTACATTAATATGGTATTTAGACATCTGTAAATATCATTGTCTTTATTCATAAATGGTTCCCATGTCTATTTACATAAACCATGTGTAGTTTTCGTTGTCTGTGCGGCTTACATGTATGGTAAGTAGCAATGTATTTACTACTTATGCAAACATTTAAAAATGGAAGCACAAAGGATGTGCCTCAGAAGATAATAGAAGAGTAAACTGAGGTGGAAGAATGAACTAATTAGAGTGGAATAAGAGACATGCTCTCACTTTAGTTTTCAAGTGCCTATTCTTTTCAGGCTATTCATTTGTATTCAAACATGTTCCTAATTGCTGCAATTACATGATGCTTATAGATTTTGCAAAGGAAATATGAAATTATTGTGCATTATACACAACTTTACAGAATGATATTATAGTATTAATTGTATACCGTGTCATGGCCCTTATGTCACATTTCACATTAGAATGCTAGAATTCAGTTTTGCCAAATATGTAGATATATTAAAACAGTTTTAAACCAGTTGGTAAAATGCAACCAAAACAAAAGAAAACATTATGTAAAATGGTACATGAGTTTATGGAGGTATACTTTTCACCCTTTTAATGTATAGTCCCATGACATTTTTAACTCCTTCAAATATAATGTTTTCCCTTTTATGTCTAAGAAATGCCAAAATTTCTAATTTTGGTGATGTCTATTTTTTTTTTTTCCTTTGTTGCTCGTGCTTTTGGTGTTAAAGAAGGCATTGCCTTGTGCAAGGCTCTGAAGGTGCTTTTTGTACTGGGTTCTAATATTTAGGCCTTTGATCCATTTTGAGTTGTTAGTGTATGTGGTTTGAGGTAAGGGCCCAACTTTATTCTTTTTTATAAGGGTATGTAGTGTTTGTGTATCATCTCTTTACCTTTTCCATTGACGGGACTTGGCACCCTTGTCAAAAATCAGTTGGCCATAGATGTGAGGGTTTATTTCTGAACTCTTAATTTTATTTATTCATCTGCCCTTTTATGGATATCATGCTGGTTTGATTATGGTGTCTTTGTAATACATTTTAAGATCTAGAAGTATGAGTCCTGCAATTTTATTCTTTTTCATGATATTTTTGGCTCTTTGGGGGCTCTGTCCTTCCATATAAATTTGATGATTGGCTTTTCCACTTCTACAAATGACCCTAGGATTTTGATTAAGATAGCATTGAATATGTGAATTACTGTAGGTAGAATTGACATCTCAGCAATATTTAACCATCCAGTCCACGAGCCCAGAGTGTCCTTCCATTTAGTTGGGTCTTTGAGTTCTCTTCACAATGATTTACAGTTTTCCTTGTGTAATTTTTACACCCTCAGTTAAACTTATTCCTAGATAATTGATTATTTTAGTTGCTTTTATAAATAGAATTGTTTTCTTGATTTACTCTTTAGAGTGTTTATTTCTAAGATAGTGAAACACTAAAGATTTTACATGTCAATCTTCTAAACTACCATTTGCTGACTTTGTTTAGTAGCTCTAGAGGCACTGTTTTGGGTTTTCTAGGACTTTCTACATGTAGGATCATGTCATTTGCAAATAGTGAGAGTTTTACTTCTTCTTTTGTAGTTTGGATCCCTTTTATTTATTTTCCTTGCTTAATGACTCTTGCTAGAACTCCCAGTAAAATAGTGAATAGCAGTGGGGGCCGTGAGCATCCTTGCCTTATTCCTGATCTTAAAGGGAAAGCTTTCAGTATTTTATTGTTGAGTATGATGTTAGCTGTAGATTTTTATATACCTTTATATACTTTATATACCTTTTATCATGATAGCATTCTTTGCTATGTGTTTTTTTAAATCAAGAAATGGGGTGCTAGATTTTGTCAAATGCTATTTCTGCAGTGACTGAGAGGATCGTTTGTTTTTAACCTTTCTTCTATTAACGTGCTGCATTACATTGATGGATTTTCTCACGTGGAACCGCCCTTGCACGTGTAGGATGAATCCCACTTGATCTCGGTATAGTGCTCCTTGGATGTGTTGCTGGATTCAGTTGACTAGCATTTTGATGAGGATTTTTTCATCTCTGTTCATAAAATATACTGGTCTGTAGTTTTATTTCCTAGTTGCATGTTATTCTGGCTTTGGTATTAGGGAGATGTTGGCCTCATACAAAGAGTGGAGAAGAATTTCCTTCTTTTCAAATTTTTGGAGGAGTCTAAGCAGGATTGGCGTTCATTCTTCTTGGAATGTTTGCTACCATTCCCCAGATTAACCATCTGTTCCTAGGTTTTACTTTGTTGGGAGGTTTTTGATGACTCATTCAGTCTCTCTGTTTTGACCTTTTATTTCTTGAGTTGCTATAGTTGGTTTGTGTCTTTCTAGGAATTTGTTCATTTCATATAGGTTATCTGATTTGTTGTTGTATCCCTGTTTTTGGTATCCTCTTATAATCCATTTTATTTCTGTGGGGTGAGTAATAATGTCTTAACTTTCACTTCTGATTTTAGTTCTTAGTGGCTTTTCTCTTTTTTTCTTTGTCATTCTTACTAAAATTTTGTCTATTTTATTGGCATTTTCAAAGAACAAATTTTGGTTCATTCATGTTCTTTATTTTTGTTTCTCTATTTCTTGTATCACTGCTTTAATATCTGTTATTTCCTTCCATCTCCTCTTTGAGTTGATATACTTCTTTTTCTAGGTCCTCAAATTGTGAAGTTAGGTATCTGAATAGAGATCTTTTTGTTTGTTTTAAATGTACAATTTTCCTCAGCACTGCATCTCATGTATTTTGGAGTGCTGTGTTTTCATTTTCATTTGCCTCAAGATTTTTCATAACTTCCCTTGTGATTTCTTCAGTGACCCACTTGCTTTAAGAGAGCATTAATTTTTGTGAGTTTTCTAGTTCTCCCTCTTTTATTGATCTCCAGCTTCATTTCATTGTGGTCACGTATGAAACATTGTATGATGTCTGTATTTAAAAATTTTTCGAGACTGGCTTTGTGACCTAATCTATGGTGTATCCTGGAGAATGGCCCATGTGTGCTGGAGAAGAACTTGTATTTTCCTGCTGGTGGGTGAAGTGTTTATCTACGACCTTTAGTCCTAGTTGGTTCGCAGTATCATTCAAGTCTCCATACTGATAGTCTGTCTAGATTTTCTATCCATTATTGAAAGTAGTTTATTGAAATCTACTGTCATTAATGTAGAACTGTGTGTTTCTTTCTTCAAATCTATCAGTATTTACTTCAGATATTTTGGGTTTCAGCTATTTGGTGCAAATATATTTATAATTGTTATGTCTTCTTGTTGCATTGACCACATTATCACTAAATAATCCCTTGTCCCTCACAACCGTTTATGATCTCAAGTCTGTTTTACCCAATATTAATAGATCTACCTCAGCTTTCTTTTACTTACTCTTTTTGCATTGAATATTTTTCCCATCATTTCACTTTCATCCTGCTCTGTCTTTGAATTTGAGGTATGCCACTTGTAAACAGCAGATATTTGGATCATGCTTTTTATTCATTATCCCTTCATTGTATCTTGACTGGAGAACTTAATCCTTTTACATTTGAAGTAACTGCTGATAATGCAGAACTTTCCTTAATTTGTTATTTGGCCTTTGCAATTCTTATCTCCTTTTGGAACCTCAGTTCTTACCTTCTAATGCCAACTTCCTTATTTGTTTGACTTTTAGCAGCATACCATACCGAGTGCTTTTCCATATTTGTCTATATATGTTTTTCAGATACATTCTTCGCATTTACCAGAGGGTTAAATTTAGCATACTAGATCTGTAAAAATTACACTTGATTTGATCCCAACTTAACTTCAACAGCATACACAACCACTGTTCCTGTACCCCTCCATCTTCCAAAGTTTTTATTGTACTTATTAAAAAGTTTTGTTTATACTTTTCACATTGAAAACCATAGGTGCAGTGCTACTTTTTATGCATTTGAATATAGAACCTGTGAGAACTAAAAAATGGAGTTACATGCCAAAAAATATAATACAATAGTTCTGTCATTTGTAATGGCCTGCATGACTCCCTTTACCAGAGGTCTTTTGTTTGTTAGGCTGCTTTGATTTACTGTCTTGTGTGTTTTCCTTTTAGTCTGAAGAACTCCTTTCACATTTCTTGTAGGTCAGATCAAATGGTGATGAACTCCCTTAGCATTTGCTTATTTGGGAATATCTTAATCTTGTCCCCATTATTGAAGGACAGTCTAGCCAGATATAAATTCTTGGTTGGCACTTGTCATCTTTCAGCATTTTCAATAACTCTCCCCCCTTCCGTCTTGTCTCCTTGGTTTCTGGTGAAAATTTGGCACTCAAATCTTATTGGTACTCCCTGCCACACACACACACTGCTTTTCTCTCGAAGTTTCAGACCCCTTTCCTTGTCTTGTCACTTGACGGTTTGACTGCTGTGTGCCTCTGTGTGTTTCTCTTCAAGTTTACCCTGTGGGCGTTCTTTGGGCTTTTAAAATGTGCATATTCATATCTTTCTTTCTTTTGGGGAGTTTTCTGCCTTCAGATCTTTGAATATTCCTTCTTCCCCTTCCTTTCTTTCTCCTCCTTTTGGAACTCAGGTCATGTGTTTATGGACCTGCTTGGTGTGTCCTACAGGTGTCCTGTGATGTATTCACTTTTTTTCATTATTTTGTGTTTCTGCTCCTCAACTTGAATGATTTCCGCAATCTTGTCTTTGCATTCACAGATTGCTTTTGTTTTCAGCCTGTTCCAATTGACAATTGACACCATCTTGGAGTTTTGTTTTGTTTTTTTTCAATTTTCTTTGAGTCATTATGGTTTTCAACACCAGTATTTCTGTTTGGTTCCTTTTTAAAATTTTATTTCTATCTGAGATTCTCAAATTGTTCATTCATTGTTTTCCTGCTATCGTTTCATTCTTTCTTTATGTTTCCTTTATATCCTTGACATATTGAGGATCTTTTTTTAAAATTCTTTGTCTAATATGTCCAAAGTCTGGTTCTTTTAATTGATTGTCTCTGGGCTTTCATCTTTTTCCTTTGGATAGGCCATCATTTGCTACTACTTCATTTGTCTTGTTAGCCTTTATTTTTTGCATATTGTACAATTTAGTACTTTGAAGTGTAAACTCTGGGATTAGTCCCTGAACTGTCTGTCCTTAAGTTTTTTCTAGTTAGTGATATGACAGATTTCCTTGAGTGTCCAGAGCTAACAAAAACAACCCAGTGCAAAAAAAAGAATACCCTTTCATAGTGTTTGCAGATTGGTTCTACACTGGCTAGTGCTCTCCTTCAGAGTTGAGTTCTCCTGTCAAGAAGGTTTGCACAGTGTCCTTTCTGACTTCTCTGAGCTGGTGTGTTTTCCTGGGCTTGTGCTTGTGTCCTTAGGAATTCCCTTGCTTACAGGAATTCCCATGCCCCCTCTAAGCCCTGTGAGGTAGACTTTCTCCCCTTCTGGTTGCTCTGTTGTATCACATAAAGCTTGTCATCCTTTTCCCTAGGCTGCTTTGACCCAATTTTCTTACATTGCTTCAGCTGTCCACATGCTGCTTTTGCAGGCAGGGCAAGTTCTGGGAGGGTGAGCCCAGAGATGGCTTTCTGGTTCAGTATTTCAGGCTGCCAGCAGACAATACGCCACCAACATAGAAGCTCCTCAGTGGGCACAGGGAGTGCTAGCTGGCTCCACCCCATACCAGGAACTTCTGCTGTTTTTAAGGTGTGTTTTCTCGATTTTTGTGCTTGCCCAGTGACTGCAACCTTTTTTCTGTTTTCTGGAGTTGAGCACGATATTTCTCTCAGTTTCTGCTAGTTGTCCAAGGATTCTGTGCAGGAACTAGCAGCCTGGAGCATCTTACGCCACCGTCTTGGTAAACTGGATGCCTCTAAATGTTGGTAATACCAGTTTGGGACTAAATTAAAATAGGCTCCGGGATGGGCTATGGAAAACAAGTAAGAATATCAGGTAAATAATATGTGCTATGGAGAAAATGAAGCTGGGTGAGGATGCAGAAAATGATGGTAAAATCTTAGCTTGATAGCTGAGATGGTGAGGGGAGCCTTCTGTGGGCTGGTGACATTTGCGCTTAGTTGATGTCAGGAACCAGCCATGTTGTTGTCAGGGGAAGGAATGCTCCGGAAGAGGCAGCAGCTGAAGACAGGTCTCAGGTGGCTTCGCTTTGTGTGTGGAGCTCTGTTACTCCGTGTTTGCGCCGGGCTCACTCCCTTGGCGGTCCTGCTCCCAACAAGATGAGGACAGAACGTGAGAAGGAACTTTCTGATCAATTTGATGGACTGGTTGTGCCTGTTGAATCTGATACTTGGTAGGTATCATGTGATTACTTCATTATTTAGCAGTTTATATTTATTGAGTTTTACAAAAATATAGATTAACAATGAATTGATGGAGGACAAACACAGCCCCTTCATCACGGTACCGTGAGCATGCCCTGTCACAGGCACCGCGGCAGGCCAATGGGTGTAAACCATGTCAGGAGATGGGAGACCTTTGCATGTGGGAGAAGGTGAGGATGCTCCCTTCTGGATGTGAAAACAGGAATGCCAGCCAGTTTGCGGTGACCGTGGGGATGGAGCAGAGGGGAGGAGAGAGGAGGGGATGTGAGGTAGTCCTCAAGGAGAGTGGAGCACTCCGGAAGCAGAGTCGAGTTGCCAGGTGTGCTGTGCTGAGGAGCCACCAAAAAATCTAATGTAAAATCATTCATGGAGGTTATCTGTATTTTTCTTCATCCACTTTCATCTACTTCATTGTACGTGCAAAGTAATCAGAGAACAGGATTTAACTGGGAGTTAGGATTTCTCCGGGAAGTTTTTAGAGGAAGAAAAGAGTTGAGAGTTTATAAAAGGGTGTGATTATAATAATGCACTTACAATGTAAGCTGGGTTGAGAGGGAAGTGAGGAAATGAAGGGGTGACGGCAGTGAAGAGGTGCTCGGACAGATGGGCTGGAAGTCGCAGTGTGGTCCAGGAGTTCCTGGAATGGGAGCAGGTCTGGGCTGTAAGTCACACAGTGTTTTGAAAGTGGCACAATTATGGGTAGTGATGGAAGAGGGAAGATGGTCACAGTTATCACGGAGTGTGCTGAAGCACCATAACCTCATTTCCAGACTCATGTGGGGCAACATGGCCTCACAGAATTGTGCTTTAGCTGAAGGCAGCCGGCATTAGAAAGAAAAATATTTGTGTATACTAATGACATTTAACATTTCAAATCAAATATATGTATATATTTAAATCCGGCTTTCATCAAGCATTCTTCTTAAGTAAATGCATAGGTTCCTTCCACTTCTTTGTCTACTAAGAAGGGCACCCATTTCGAGGAGAACCCCATGGCGGTGGAATGGAAGCACTGGAAGGAGGGAAGAGAGAGGGAAGTTCTGAGTCATATACCTGCTGCCGTGTAGCTGTCAACCTCTTGCCATTTCCATCACTCCCCTCTGCTGGGAGAAGGATGGGGGGCATTTGGAGTGAAGTGAAGCATAATAGGGTGAATGGGCCAGAGACTGTACGATGAATTTCAGGACCAGTCAGCTTTGGAAAAACAGTACTGAACTTTCTGATTTTTCTAATATAAATGAGTTTGGAGAATATTTGAAAAATAAATCAGTATTTTAGATGAGACCATAAATACCTTGAATCATTATATTATCATAATTTGAAGTTACATTAAGATACAATGTACCGAATTGTCTCCATTTAGCAACGGATTAAAATATACCAAGGACTGCTTTATGTGAAAAATGCAACTTTATGTACAATGCAAGGATACATAGGTGATGAAACATTATATGAATAGATTAGCATTCACATCTTATTAAAATTTATTTTTGTTGAAAACTAAGGTTTACTTGCATTTTTATTTTCCTGAACACATTCTAATTTTCTTGAGTCTACTTCACTTTTCTATGAAAATAGCATTTGACGAATCCACTCTATTATCATTTCTGAGAAATATATTTGCATGTGGAAGACATGTTTGTGGAAGCAATATGTATACACCTCGTGGTAATTATATTCATAACTTCCAGCATGCTTGGTGTTTTGTTTGGCTTGCCTGAGTGAGAGTTGTCATGGATTTGTTCACCGTTGGTGATATTTATTCCTTTTACTTCATTACATGTAATCTACCTGTGCAAGATCTTAGGGCCTCTGGTAGACTTTATATCCTACTAGGCAGCTTATCAGCTTCTCTGCAGGCTTCTCAATTTGAATTTTAAAGTAAAAATGACTGAATTTGTATTGCTTGTTGAGCCTGTATTCTGAACTAGTTCCACACTCTGGTTTTGGGGTGATAATTGGAGAAGGAAAGCAAGTTCACGGATTGTCATTTACAGTAGCTATGATCATTGTAGTTTTTTGGTATGTGTTTACCAATGATATCAATATAAGTATATGTACGCGTGTATTAATGTATAAGTGTGTTGGATAAGAGATAGCAATCAGTTATTAGAAATAATTGATACTTGAGTAAGCAAGTTTTTTTTAAAGCAAGTTTTTAAATGATATTAATTTTAGGTGGGGAAATATACAACCTGCTTTACAAAATGGACAGTCATATAAAATTGAGAGTAAAACTAGAAAAATCTTTGAAATGTTTTTCTTCAGGCTTCTGTGTGAAGTGAGGTTAAACAGATTAAAATTCATCCTAATACATAAAAGAGGGCAAAGTATTAGAGACAATTTTATAATCAAAGTAATTGATTTTATAATCAAAGCGGATA
>PVIY010054395.1:0-14232 GCA_004026745.1 Myrmecophaga tridactyla
GAAACAAAAGGACAAATACTGTATGGTCTCACTGATATGAACTGACATTAGTGAATAAACTTGGAATATTTCGTTGGTAACAGAGACCATCAGGAGATAGAAATAGGGTAAGATATTGGGTAATTGGAGCTGAAGGGATACAGATTGTGCAACAGGACTGAATATAAAAACTCAGAAATGGACAGCACAATATTACCTAGTTGTAATACAATTATGTTAAAACGCTGAATGAAGCTGCATGTGAGAATGATATAGGGAGGAGGGCTGGCGCATAAGTGAAATCACGAAGAAAGGCAGATGATAAAGATTGAGATGGTATAATCTAGGAATGCCTAGAGTGTATAACGATAGTGACTAAATGTACAAATTTAAAAATGTTTTACATAAGGAAGAACAAAGGAATTTCAATAATGCAGGGTGTTTAAAATAGATGGCAATTCATATTTTAAAACTTTAACTTATGTGTGAGACTAAAGCAAAAAATGTTTATTTGGTATAAAATTTATATTTTGACTAGTGCATTTCCTAATATAACTTATGTGGACAGCTTAATTGAACACTGTAAGTACATGGAACCTTGAGTAGGGCATGAGATTTTGTAAGTTTGTCCAGAGTGGTGCCTTGATAAATCCCAGAAGGATTTGAACAGTGAATAAAAATGTATTTGCAAAGTCCCCTTGGGGGAATGGTGAGAAAGGGGGAAAATTCAACTTTCCCAAGTGGAGAATTCTTGATATTCTCACAAGCAGTGGGGACAACCAAAACAATAGGTTGAGCCCCCAATCTTGGGGGTTGTTCACATGAAATTTAACCCCACAAAGGATGGCTAAGCCTACTTAAAATTAGGCCTAAGAGTCACCCCCAAGAGAACCTTTTTTGTTGCTCAGATGTGGCCTCTCTCTCTCAGCCAACATGACAAGCAAACTTACTGCCCTCCCCCTGTCTATGTGGGACATGACTCCCAGGGGTGTGGATCTTCCTGGCAACGTGGGATAGAAATCCTAGAATGAGCTGGGACTCAGCATCAAGGGATTGAGAAAACCTCGCCGAAAGGGGGAAGAGAGAAATGAGACAAAATAAAGTGTCAATGGCTGAGAGATTCCAAACAGAGTCGAGAAGTTATCCTGGAGGTTATTCTTACACATTAAATAAATATCACTTTGTTAGTTAAGATGTAATGGAGAGGCTAGAAGAAACTGCCTGAAAATGTAGAGCTGTGTCCCAGTAGCCATGTTTTTTAAAGATGATTGCATAATGATACAGCTTTTGAAATGTGACTGTGTGATTGTGAAAACCTTGTGTCTGATGCTTCTTTTATCCACCTTATGGACCGATGAGTAAAACATATGGATTAAAAATAATTAAATAATGGGGGAAACAAATGTTAAAATAAATTTAGTAGATTGAAAAAATGTAATGATAAATCAATTGTTTGGGACTCATAATGTAAAATAAGTGATTTGTGGCAAGAACTACATGAAGGTGGTGGGACAGAGGGGCATAGGAACATAGTTTATGCTTATTTTTGAAGTTGTAAGTTGGTATTGAAGCAAACAAGACTGTTATAGATTTAGGATGTTCGATGTAAGGGCCAAGGTAACCACAAAGAAAATATCAGAGAATGTGCAAACTCATAAAGACAGAAAGTAGAATACAGGTTACCCAGGAGTGAGAGGCAGGGAGTTAATGCAAAAGAGTTGAGGGTTTCTGTTTGGAGGGACAGGGAAGCTATGGTCGTGGATGGTGGTGAGGGTACTGCGACATTGTGAATGTGATCAATCTCATTGAAAGGTATGCTTGGGAGGAGTTGGTATAGGAAGATTTAGATTGTATATGAAAGAAAGAGAGAGAGAGAGAAAGGAAGGGAGGGAGGGAAGGAGGGAGGTGGGAAGCAGAGGTGGGAAAGGAGAGGGAGAGGGAAGGAGGAAGGGGAAGGGAAGGAGGAAGGAAGAAAAAGAGATTGAAGAGATAATGACAATTAAGTGCAATGCATGATACTCTAAAAATGGAGAAAAGGCTCAAAAGGACATTATTGGGAATGTGAAAAAAACTGAAATATAGAATGTTAGCTTGATATCAATGTTAAATTTCTTGAACTTGATAACTTCACTTCAGGTGGTTTTGTAAATGAGTACCCTTGTTCATATGAAATCCACAGGGAAATATCATGTGTTCAAGGTGTATGATGTGTGCAACCTGCTCTCAGATGCTCGAATAGATCAGATAGAATGGCACGGCAAAGGTAGCAAAATGTTAAAACTGGTGGATCTGGGTATCTGGAGGTTGGGAGTATGTTGAAGTTCTTTATATGGAGTTTTATTATTTTGGCAACTGTCCTGTAAGTTTGAAAGTATTTGAAGATGAAGCTTTAAAAAAAAAATGCTATCCCAGCTGTTTGGGGTACACATTTGCGTGGTGTGAGTTTTTTCATCTCTTCATTTTCAATTTTCATGTATCCTTTTGTTTTAAGTATGACTCGTTGCTGGATCTCATCGTTCCCTCAGTTAGCCCACTGGAGAGCCTTTGTTTTGGACATTTTTCCATCATAGGGCTCCTGCTCCTCAGATGCCTCCCAACTGTTCCCTTTGAGTTCTCCATTATTCCTTTTAGATTTTCTATTCCATGGCTACTCTCTTTGGGAGAAAGGAAAGAACTTCAGTCCTACTTGTGCTTCTCCAGGGGAATTGAAGGAGGGGGCAGAGAGGTTCTATTTGGCTTTCTGAGCTTCTAGGCTCATGCAATTCCTGCCTGGGGAACCTCTGGGGTGGGCAGTGACAGATGCTCTAGTTCCTGGAGGTAGGCACACATTCAGGCAATTTTGTATTCAGTGTGCTCCTTTGCTGCTTGTTTACTTGCCTTTTAATGAGCCACTGTAGATTTTAAAGTTCTGAGCAACCCGAGTTCTGAGTCCAGCCATACAAGCCAAGTTGCTATTGCACTGGGGACCCCTTCCAGTTACCACCTGTCCACCCGTGGCAATGTGACAGTGAGAAAAGGGCCTCAGTAAAACCCATTCTAAGTCCATCCCATCTTTTGTTTTGGTGCCTACCCAACTCTGGCCCACCGTTTCTCCTGAGCTAGACGCAACACTCCCCTTTCTCCTAAGAATTTAGGGACAGTTGCAGGGTGAGGCTCCCTATCTCCTATCTCCCTTCAGACATCTCCATGTTGGGGACAGAAGCTGTTGGCCTCTTTAAGAATTAAGAATTAAGATAAATTCTTAATAACCTGTAACAGAGATTTATTTTTCTTGCAAGAAATTGCAACTGTTCATTGTCTATAAATCAACTTACTTCAGATTTTGAGTCTCTCCTATGGTCAGGCTGCTGGGAAAACACAAGCTCTTTTTTCTTTATTTTCAATAGGTGATATATTCACATATATATGTAAAATTTATACCGTGAAAATCCCCCCTCTTACTCCAACAGAGAACCACTGATGTTGGTTTCTCAAGCATTTTCCAGTTTTGTTATACCTGTGGGTGTGAACACACATGCACATATCTGTATATATTCTTATTTGCATCCTTTTTCCACAAAGGATAGCATACTATAGAATCTATTAAGCACTTTGCCTTTGTTATTTCACTTAAAATGCGGGGAGATGGTTCCCTACAAACTGGATGAAGTTACTTTTTTACAGCTATGCAATTCCCCATGGTGTGGAGCCCTGTAATTCTGTAATTTATCTAACCACCTCCTACTGATAGACACTGAGGCTGTTTGCCATCTGCTGCCATTACAAACGATGCTGCGTTGAATAACACAGAGAGATTGCACAATAGGACACTATGAGGGGGGAAACGTAAGAACTAGCCCAGGCATTTCATTATGGCAGAGTTCCCCAGTAATTTCTTCCCTCTGCTGCTGTTTCTTCCTGCTGCATTTTTGCTTTCCTGGATGCCAAATGTTGATCACTTTATTGCCATTTCCACATTGTTCAGGGTCATTTTAACAGTTGGAATTACACAATAAAATTGAAATATGTACATCTGTGGAAGTCCTGAAAGTTAACAACCACAAAAAATCTATTCCATTCAGAGCCTTTTGCAGCTCTAAGTGCTGGGCCAGCAGGCGGAGGGACGTTTTACAAGTGCCACACACAGTGGTACAATCAGATACAGCCCCACCCCTCCTGTTCCAGCAGCCTCAGAAGCACAGCATGTACTGGCTGGGCCACTCCACCTGGTGTTACCAAGCCCACTAAATGCTGCAGACACTTTGTCCCTCAATGCTTTACAGCTTTTGAGAACCTGCTGGCTGCCCCTTGGTTCTAGTTTGACTTTTTATAATTATTTTTTAGTTAAAAAAAAAACACTTAAAAGTAAAGTTAGGGCAGACCACGGTGGCTCAGTAGGCAGAGTTCTTGCCTGCCATGCCGGAGACCTGGGTTCAATTCCCAGTGCCTGCCCAGGCAAAAAAAAAAAAAAAGTAAGTTTAAAACTGTCCCAATCAGGACTTGAAAGTAAATCAGTCTGACTCTAAAAACCATTTCTTTAGGTTCCACCTCCCTAGAGCCACCACTAGAACGACCACTGAGTGGTGCCATGTTTTATGTTGTGAGGATAGATGTACTGGAAGAACATTTTTGGATTGTTAAATCAAGAGGGAAAGACTTGATTTTATCAAGTCTTTAGAGTGACAGCGTAGTTTGGGGGCTGTGGGGTTTTTTGGGTTTTGTTTGTTTTTATTGTTTGATTTTACAAGTTTTTTTGGTTTTGTTTTCTTCTTTTTTTGAAGTGAGTCATAAAATGAAAACTCAAAATCCAGGGAAGTGCAATGGTAGTTAAACGCTAGAATTCTTGTCTGCCATGCTGGAGACCCAGGTTTGATCCCTGGACCATGGCACCTCCCAAAAAAGAAAAAAAAACACCTAATCTAAAGTTCCTTTGGAGGGTTCCACGGTCCATGGGTACGCAGTGCTGGGGCTCCAGTATCATAAATGTGTTCTAAAGGTTCTCGGGGGCGTGACATTGGGGGGCAGGATGTGGGGGAGGGCACATTGCATTGTGTTGCAGGCGATGGGTGCCCCTGGACCACAAGTCAACGTGGAGCTATTGTTCTCAATATTTCCTATCCAGTTTCCCCAGTGGCTTGCTCCCTCTCACTGCCCCCAAGAACTGACCCTGTGGCCTGGATCCCATTGCCCTGCCAGCCCTTTGAATGGACACCTCAACCCACATTGTCCACCTTCACCCCTGGGCTGACCTCTGCTTCCCCTTTAGACCTACCCTGTGACACATCAGAATCCACGGCCTCAGGCCAGGGCCAGGTCAGGGCACAGGCCCCCACTTTCTTGAGATATTCTAGGCAGTTTCCTGAGATTCCCCAGAGGGAAAAAACATATCACTCACCTCTTTTGTTGGGCGCACTGCCCTGTGAGAATCCCTCTGATTTACTCTTAGCATTGTCAGATCCTCAGCAACTCACCTGGCAGAGATCCAGGCCCAGAACACCCAGAAAATTATGCTGAACTGCTCTCTCTCATGTTCTTTCTATTCCTTCTTCCTGCTCTGATGCCCAGATTTCCAGTCCATTAGGCACTCACATCTTTTGTATATAATATTTCTTTTATGTATAGTAAATTCCTCCTACATAGTTGAGTTTCTGTAAATTATAACCAACAATTCCCAAGCACTTGTGTATATCTAGCTTGATTTGTCCTCATAAGTATACAGGTTGCAACCTCCCCAGATGGGCTGTCTATGCAATAATAAAGATATTACTATCTAGAATGTATTGAGTGCTGACTGTGTGCTAGGAAATGTGCTTATATTTAATAAGCATTTTATATACATTATCTCATTTAAACTTCAAACAACCCTCTGAGTTTATTATTATTCCCATTTTACGAGTGAGGACACTGGTGCTCACAGATGTCAAGTAACTTTCCCAAGGTCACACTGCTAGCAAGTGTTTAGTAAATCCAGGGTTCGAAGCCTGGTCTATAGACTTCGAAACTCTTTCTGTTACACCATGGTTCAGTTAGACATGGTGAGAGTAATTAGAAATGCCAATTCACAGTGAAAGGAGAAAGAGAAAAACTATAAAAAACAAAAATGAATTCATAAGCACATCAGTCTTGGCAAACAACCCTACAATCCTCCCTGGAACCTGTGGAAGTCGTTATACTACAACAATCAATGATAATAACAACCATTTAAACAGTGTCCACTTAGTGTCCATTTATACAGTGTCCAGGCTTTGAGGACTTCCTATATGCTTTTCCTATTAGATAGGTGACCTTCATGAAGACTCCCAACTTCTCTTACTCCCAGTTTGTCACCTGAGATGATGCCCATGTCACAGGGCTGGTAGAAGAAGTAAATGAGATGAAATATAACTAGTGCTCAGCAGGGGGAGTGTGGGAGGGCAGCGATGATTCCATTTGTGATTATTTTGAGAATGGTTCCCAGAACCATCCTAGCCCTGCCCCAGCCAGCAGCTTCCGTGCCCAGCCTTGGCCAGGACCAAGGACGTGCCCACCCCTGAACCAAACCCTGGCAAAGGGTCAAGTGCCAAGATTAAGTTTGGTTAATCATTTAGGGTGGAAGAACACAGCCCAAATAGGCAAAAATAATTTAGAATAAATTTCTTTTAATTTTTTTTTTTTTTTTTTGAGCCTCTTCCAAAATTTTCAAAGGAGGTTTTCTGGTCCCAGGCATTCCTGGAGCTGCGGGTGTGGGTGCAGACTTGGCCAAGTCCAAGAACCACACCACACACAACCAGTCCCAGAAATGGCACAGAAATGGCATCAAGAAGCCCCGATCACAAAGATATGACTCTCTTAAGGAGGTGAATTTTATGTTCTTGAGGAACATGTGCTTTGCCAAGAAGCATAACAAGAAGAGCCTGAAGAAGATACAGGTCAACGAGGTCAAGGCCACAAGCACACGTGCAGAGGCCAGCAAGGCCCTTATAAAGCCCAAGGAGGTCAAGCCCCAGATCCCAAACAGTGGTAGCCACAAGCTCAATCATCTTGCCTATGTTGCCCACCCAAGCTCAGTAAGCGTGCTCAGGCACCCATTGCCAAGGGTCTCAGACTCCACCAACCAAAGGCCAAGGCTAAAGCCAAAGATCAAACTAAGGTCCAGGCTCCAGCTCAAGGTCAGGTTACTGCCCCCAAAGTGTGCTCAGGCCCCCACGAAGGCTCCTGAGAGGAGCTCTCCATCTGCCAATATGAGGCCAGAAAGACTGCTGTGACCCCTGGCTGCCATCTGCATGGGGCTGGGTGCTCCTGTGCTATTTGTTTAAATAAACCTGAGGCATGGTTGTCAGTCTACCTCCATTTGTATGAGGAAAATATACATGTGTATATATTCAAAGGAATCCAATTTGCAACCTCCAACAGCATTTGTCATATGGTCTTTTCTCACCTCCCTAATCTCTCAGGAGCCCCTCAGCAGCTCCCTCCTCCCAGCACTCTTCCCCTTCCCCCAGCCCTTGGGGTTTTTCTTTCCTCTAGCTTTTTACCTGACTTGCCCTCTTCTGATGACAGCTTTTCTTTCCCTCTCTCTGACCTTTCTCTGTTCGACCTTGGCGTCATCTGACTCCTTTCTA
The DNA here is from genome assembly GCA_004026745.1 of Myrmecophaga tridactyla. Lineage (NCBI taxonomy): Eukaryota > Metazoa > Chordata > Mammalia > Pilosa > Myrmecophagidae > Myrmecophaga > Myrmecophaga tridactyla. The sequence goes on from PVIY010054395.1 coordinate 7,560, forward strand.
TCCTACCCCAAACTCATTCTAGCAGATTTATTTCTACCTTTAAGCCAGATCCAGAATCAGTCACTTCTCACCACCTGCCCTGCTACAACAGTGAACAGGTGGCTGTCAACTTTCACCTGGATTAAAACCTAGCCTCTTTTGTGGTCTCCCTGCTCCCTCTTTTGCCCTGTAGCAGGTGCTATGAGACACTATCCAGATCCATCCCTCAGCACCGAATCACTCATTTTCACAGCTGCCATGAATGTCACCTGCCAACGGCTCTCAGCTAAGACTTTCTTCAGGAACTGTCCTCTGAAGAAGCCACCTGGCCAGAGCTTCGTGCCCCCATCCTAGAACTGGATGCAACAGCATCAAGGCTGCTTGCCTTAGTTCAGGATGTCTCTGAAAAGCCATCCCGTTGGGCCTCTGTTTCTGGGGAATTCCAACCTATACACCCCTATCGTCTGTTCTCACCAAAGCAGCTAAAATGATGCTATTAAAACATAAAATTGATCATGTCTCCCTCCGCCCCCTTCCTACCTTGCCCAAATCTTCCCAGTGGATCTTCATTTGTCTCAGGGCACAAGCCAAAGTCAAACTAATAGCTCCAAGGCCCTGAACCACCTGCCCATGACCTCTTTGCTCTCTCCCCACAGCTCCCTTGCCATGCCTTAAACATGCTAGGTATGCTCCCACCTCTGGGCCCTCGGTCACACTTGGTGTTTTCTCTGCCCATGCATACCTGCCCAGCTCTCTGTGTGGCCCATGCCCTGGCCTCCTTCTAGTCTTTGTTTAAATGGCACCTCTGAATGAAGCCAAAACTGACCACATTTTTCAACTTATAAACCTCTTCCCAGATTGCTAATCTCCTTTAACCCACACTATTTTTTTTCCATAGCATTTTCCACATCCTAGCGTATCATATATCCATATATTGTTATTTATTATCTTTGTGGCTTATTGTCTACTTCTCCATTCACCACCCACCCCTCACGCAATGTAGGCTCACAAGAGCAGGGATCTCTTTCTGCAACGTTCACTGCTGCATCTCAAGAGGTGAGAATGGTGCCTGGCCCATAAAGCTGCCTTGCAGTAAATCTTTGTAAAGTGGATGAATGAATGAATTGATGGGTGAATGAATGAATCCATACCTGCATCACAAGAGCCTAGAGTTACCTCAAAGGACAATAGCAGAGTTTTCCATGTCAATCTGGGAAAGAGAAGAAAGTCTATAAATCCTCTCCCAACAATTTTCATCCTATCACCTAAATGTACCTGGGTCACCTCCCTCACTATAGAAGTCTACCTTATAAACAAAGATTGCCACCAATTTCAGTGCCCAATATGACTGCATTATAATCATAAGCATTACAATCATATTTCTGATAAGGGGAAAAGAAGAATGTGATGCCCTCAGTCCAAAATAAAGGCCAAATTACATCAGACTATACTGCATGAGTTAAAAGTTTCACAGTGATTGGAATAGAGAAAAGTGGGGAAGGAATATGGCACACCACAGTCCAAAACCTGGGCTTGAGCCTCTGGAGGAGCTGCCATTTTGATTCAAAGAACGTCACCCATCATATTAATATACGTTATTTGAATTTTGGTTTATTTTGCCAATTTTTTTATCCCTATTAAAAAAAAATGTTTTCTAGGACAGGCTACGTTGGCTCAGTGGCAGAGTTCTTGCCTGCCGTGCTGGAGACCTGGTGGCTGCCTATGCTAAAAAAAAAAAAAAAAAAAATTCTAGTTATAAAGACATAGTTTATACCTACTTTTATGTTTGAATATGTTTCAGTAAAATAACAAATAACAATCCAAGTTTGATTCATGACTGTAGTGTCTGCGAGCTACTTTCCTATAAATTACTGAAATGTGAGAAACAGTTTTATGCGGAACCTGGGAGTTTTACCTGCATATGGAGAGTTGAAACAAAAAAATCCATTTGTTCAATATTCACTGAGCAATGACAACATTCTTCAACAGGGTGGTCAAAGGAACCATGCTTCTGGACAGAAGCAAATACTAAGCTGGAGGCCAGATCTTTCACCCAAGGCTCTGTAATATCTGCCTGGCTGTTCTGCTCACCTCCCTGGGCACAAGGCTCTGGAGTCTAAACAGGTCAGGCTTTCTACTGCCTCCCAAAAATATGATGTTAATCATTGCCATGGCCTCACCCTGGCTTTAGCCCTTGCCCTGCCTAAAATGCTTCACCCACTTCCCTCCATCCAAGCATCTCCTCTCTGCCCATGACCTAACCCAAGTCCCACATCTCCTTGAAGCCCCTGTCAACCTCTAGGGCCCATGGGATATTCTCTTGTTCTTTTTCAACACCTCATTGGAGCATTTACTTACATGTAGTCCTAAATCTTCCCATTTACTGGATTCTTCAGGATATGTCTTATGCCCCCAAAGGAAACAACAAACTCCTTAGAAGTTTAAGGATTTTGAAGTCAAATAGACCTGAGTTCAAAGTCTGGCTCTGCCCTATACTGGTTTGTGCCTCTAGAAAGTTATTAGGATTCTGCCACAGTTTTCCCCTTTATACAAATCAGAGAAAGCCATCCCTACTTCCCCAGGTTCTTGCGAGGACCAGTGAGATCACACATGGCAAGTTCAGGCCAGAGCCTGACACATAGGGAGTGCATTATGCAAGGCAGAGCACCCCATTGCTTCTGAGCATTCCTCAGTGCTAACCCAGGGAGAGTCAAAATACTCAACTGATGGTAGCTGGGTTGAGTCTTTGATAGCAAGTAAAATTCTTTTCTTTATTTTCTAATTCTTCTACAATGCAGTTACATAACAATTGTGCCTCTAGAAAGTTATTGGGACTTGGGTTAGTTTAAATATGTATTTAACCAAAGGAGAAGAAAGAATACAATGAGAGATCGTTGGAGTGAACACACCTAGTGTATTTGTGTGTGTGTGTGTGTGTGTATGTATATAATTATACAAAATATATATGAATTTGTATGCATATGTGAAAAAAGTCAAGAAGAAAATCAGCCAAGAAGTGAGCAGGAGTCAAGTTAACAGGCTGCTGAATCAAGAATATAAGATTCAATTAATTTAAATTATTATTAAAGAAATTTCTGATTTTAAAAATGGTGTGTGTTAACATTTAATTTTATAAAAGCAGAAGTAGGAAACAAATCTAAATTGGGTCATAGTAGTAACCTTTACTATAGGAAGCAAAATCCTTTAGCCAATCCAGGTAGTTTATTTCATCCTATGAAGGTTTGATTTCTCTGACTCTTGGAACATTTTCAAATTTAATGTTCACTTTTTCCTTTGAAGGGTGAAGTCCACCAACTCTTGCACATCGTAAAGAGATTAATTTTTAAGCTCTCTCCTGTGATATAAAATGTAGACCATCTCCTCTCCTTTCATGTTCAGTTCCCACTGGAGCAAACCAGGGACAAAAAGATTGAAGAAGCCTCAGCTATTACTAGGAAGAACAAATGTGGCTGCTTATTAGCCTAAAGAAATGGGTCAAGGAGATTTAAAAATAAACCCACCCATCAATTGTTTTCTGTAAGTCATTGGCTCATCTAAATCTCTTAACAACCCTAAAAAGTAGTAACCATTCCAATTCCAAATGTACAATTGAGTATAATAAAGCTTCGAGAGGTGAGGTAGCTAGCCAAAATTATGGAACCAGGACTTGAACAAACAAAGGCACTCTGAGTCCAGAACCTGTTCTCTTAGCCACTATCTTGGTGCCTATTCTAGTTTGCTAGCTGCCGAAATGCAATATACCAGAAACAGAATGGCTTTTAAAAAGGGGAATTAAATAAGTTGCAAGTTTACAGTTCTAAGGCCGAGAAAATGTCCCAATTAAAACAAGTCTATAGAGATATCCAATCAAAGGCATCCAGGGAAAGATACCTTGGTTCAAGAAGGCTGATGAAGTTCAAGGTATCTCTCTCAAGTGAGAAGGCATGTGGCAAACACAGTCAGGGCTTCTCTCACAGCTGGAAGGGCACATGGTGAACACAGTGTCATCTGCTGGCTTTCTCTCCTGGCCTCCTGTTTCATGAAGCTCCTGGGGAGGTGTATTCCTTCTTCATCTCCAAGGGTCACTGGCTGGTGGACTTTCTGCTTCTCGTGGCTATGTCATTCTCAGCTCTCTCTGAATCTCTCGCATTCTCCAAAATGTTTCCTCTTTTATAGGATTCCAGCAAACTAATCAAGACCCACCCTTCCCCTCTCTAATCCTTGGATTGCTTGAATCCGTAAAAGGACTTCTTAGTCCCTATTCTAGCCAAGGTTCGAGCGATGCACAACAGTGTTCTACCAGACTGGTCTGTTCATAGACAAGTGACTCTCCTGTTATTCCATGTGGTTCTCTGTAGGCTGACTTTACACAAAGACAATGTTGCCCACCTGCCCACAGGTATGCAGCATTGGGTGTTTTTCTAGTTACAGAGGTAAACAGATTTGCATTGACATATCCAAGTATTTTATCGTCTGATAAGGTATCTTATGCTCAAGACTAGGAATTTCTGAAATTCTAGGTTAAGCAGTATGGTTTTCATTCTGCAAGTCTCCCCTCCTTCAACTTCTTCCCAAACTGACCATTTAATTGCATTTAATCATAAAGGATGTTTGTTTCCAGATTTCCATTCCCAATGTCCCCCATGATGAATAATTTAGTGTTTACAAATCTTTGTAAGCTTTATTCTTTAAGGTTCTTTTTCCTGAATGTAGAATTACTAGGTTAAAAGCCACAAACCATTTTAAGGCTCTTGATACATATTGTACCAAATTGTTTTCTGAAAAGGAGGAACCAATTGATATTCCTGTTTGCACAGTATAAGCTTATGTGTACATGCTTCTATTTTATTTTTTGAATTTTCCAATATAAGCAGTTTTTTTAAAAAGGCACCTCTTTTTAAATTGTAATTTGTATTCCTGAGATAAGGAATGAAGATAAGCACTTTCTTTCAAGTTTACCAGATATCTATTTTTTAAATGAATTATCTGTTCATGCTGTTTTATATTTTTTCTGTTTTTAATGCAATTTTATTGAGATATATTTACACACCATACAACTAAAGTATACATTCACTGACTCACAGTATCATCACATAATTGTACATATTCTCATGATCAATTCTTAAACATTTTCATCACTCCAGAAAAGAAATAAGAATAAGTATAAAACCTAAATCCTCCCATACCCCTTATCCACACACACAGACACACACACACACACACACACCCATTATTGACCCATAGTATTGCTATGGTACATTTGTTACAGTTGATGAAAGAATATTAAGATATTATTGTTAACCATAGTCCATAGCTTGCAATAGGTACATTTTTCCCCATATACCTCTCTATTATTAATTCCTTGTAATTGTGTCATACATTTGTTCTAATTCATGAAATAACTTTTTTATATTTGCACAGTTAACCACAGTCATCATCTACAACAAGATTCACTGTGTTATACATTCCCATGTTTTAATCTCCACCTTTCCTTCTGGTGACACACATGACTCTAAACTTCCCCTTCCACACTCTCACACCATTCAGTACTGTTAATCATTCTCACAGTAAGTGCTACCATCACCTCTGTCCATTTCCAAATGATTAAGTCTGACCTAGTTAAAAATTCTGCACACAGTTAAACAACTGCTCCCCATTCTTTAGCCTCATTTCATCCCCTGGTAATCAATATTCTAGATTTTATGTCTGTGAGTTTGCATATTTTAGTTCATATTAGTGAGATCATCTATGTGTTTTATTTTGGTTAATTTCTATGGCCATGTCTTCAAGCTCATTACTCGTTTGCTCTGCTATGTCCAGTCTGCTGTTAATCCCATCCAGTGTATCTTTTAGCTTAGATATTGTAGTTTTCATTTCCATTACTTTGACTTGGGACTTTCATGTGCATCAGATCCGGATTGGTTTCTATTGATTTTCATTTTCCGTATAGGTCCTATTTCTCTGCTCCTTTGTATGCTTGGTAATCTTTAAATGCCAGACATTGTGACTTTTACATTGTTGGTTGCTATGTATTTTGTTTTCCTATAAATATTCTTACGATTTTTTTTTGGAGGGGGGAATGAACTCAAGTTACTTGGGAACTTTTTGATCCTCTCAGTTCTTGCTTTTACCATTTGCTACATGTGACCTAACAAATTTAGTCCAAAACTACTCACCCCCCATTACTGTGACAAAACTTTCATGAGTACCCAATGCCTCATGAATTAGGAGTTTTCCAGTCTACTTAATGGGAACAGGTACTATTTCCAGTCCTGTGTAAGTCCTGGACACTGTTCCCTATAGTCTCTTAGGACAGTTCTCTGACCAGCCTCTGGGGAATGCACTGATTGGTAATCTGCTAAATACCCGAGAAATTCTTTGTAGATATCGGAGTTTTCTCCCTGGGAAGCTCTTTCTGGCACTCTGTCTTAAATACTCTAGCTGCCTTGGTCTCCTTGGCATCTCAGCTACAGTGATCCCCAGGTCTAGCTGGCCCCACTACAGGCATATGACAGTCAGACCAGCTGTGCCGAGCCCCAAATGTACACATACACAAGCCATCTCATCCTGGGAGCTATGGAAAGAACATGCACAAACATCAAGCAGACTTCCTGAAAGATGGCATTCTCAGTGACCTCTCTACTTATGCCCAGTTTTAAGAGTCCCATGGAAGCAACTCACCCTGGGAGCTATG
>PVIY010054396.1:0-14230 GCA_004026745.1 Myrmecophaga tridactyla
CCAGTCTATGTCTTTTGATTGGGGAGTTCAATCCATTAACATTTAGTGTTTTTACTGTATGGGTAGTACTTTCTTCTACCATTTTGCCTTTTGCATTTTATATGTCATATCTAATTTTCCTTCTTTCTACACTCTTCTCCACACCTCTTTCTTTTGTATTTTCATATCTGTCTCCAGTGCTTCCTTTAGTATTTCTTGCAGAACTGGTCTCTTGGTCACAAATTCTCTCAGTGATTTTTTGTCTGAAAATGTTTTAATTTCTCCCTCATTTTTGAAGGACAATTTTGCTGAGTATAGAATTCTTGGTTGGCAGTTTTTCTCTTTTAGTAATTTAAATATATCATCCCATTTTCTTCTTGCCTCCATGGTTTCTGCTGAGAAATCTACACATAGTCTTATTGGGTTTCCCTTGTATGAGATGGATTGCTTTTCTCTTGCTGCTTTCAAGATCCTCTCTTTCTCTTTGACCTCTGACATTCTGATTATTAAATGTCTTGGAGTATGTTTATTTGGATCTATTCTCTTTGGGGTACGCTGCACTTCTTGAATCTGTAATTTTGAGTCTTTCATAAGAGTTGGGAAATTTTCAGTGATAATTTCCTCCATTAGTTTTTCTCCTCCTTTTCCCTTCTCTTCTCTTTCTGGGACACCCACAACACATATATTCGTGCGCTTCATATTGTCTTTTAATTCCCTGAGTCCCTGCTCATATTTTTCCATTTTTTTCCCTATAGTTTCTGTTTCTTGTCGGATTTCAGATGTTCCATCCTCCTGTTCACTAATCCTATCCTCTGTCTCTCGAAATCTACCATTGTAGGTTTCCATTTTTTTTTATCTCTTCTACTGTGCCTTTCATTCCCATGAGTTCTGTGATTTGTTTTTTCAGATTTTCCATTTTTTCTTTTTGTTCTTTCCTTGCCTTCTTCATATCCTCCCTCAATTCATTGATTTGGTTTTTGATGAAGTTTTCCATGTCTGTTCGTATATTCTGAATTAATTGTTTCAGCTCCTGTATGTCATTTGAACTGTTGGTTTGTTCCTTTGACTGCGCCATATCTTCAATTTTCCTGGTGTGATTTGTTATTTTTTGCTGGCATCTGGACATTTAATTACCTTAATTAGTTTATTCTGGAGATTGCTTTCACTTCTCTTACCTAGGGTTTTCTTGCTGGATGAATTTGTTGTCTATCTGTTCTTTGACATTCAGTTCAGCTTTTTCTGGACCTCTAGCTTAGGTTTTGTTTAACAGAGGAGAATTTTTCAGTTCTTGTTTTCTTGTTTCCTGCCCTGCTTGTATGGTGCCTCTTTCCCCCCACCCTTAAGAGGGTCTACATAGGTATTATAGACTCCAGCCAGGTTTTGCCAGACTAAACTGACCTCCTATCAGGGGGAAGGAGTCACCTGCGTCAGTTTTCCCTGAGGGTGAGAATCAGCAGGTTAAAAGACTTTCCTGTGAAGTCTCTGGGCTCTGTTGTTCTTATCCTGCCCAGTATGTGGCGCTTGTCTGCCTGCGGGTCCCACCAGCATAAGATGATGCGGCACCTTTAACTTTGGAAGACTCTCCCTGCTGGGGGCATGGTAGAGACAGAGGAGAGGTTGTAGGCTGGTTTTAATGGCTTCAAATTACCAAGCCCTGGTGTCTGAATTCCTTGAGGGAGGGATTCCACCTGAGTTGGGGTTCACCCCTCCCCTGGGGAAGGCACAGGCTCGAGACAAGCCCTGCCTGAAAGGAGCTTGTTACTGCCTATGCCTGGGGCAGTTGCAGCCTGAAAAGTCCTGCCACTGAATCCAGAGGCAGTCAAGCTTTTGCAGAAATGCAGCCACAAAAACCTCTGTTTCTTTCCTTTTTTTCTTTTTCCGTTAGCCCAATGAGCGACCTCTGCTTTGACCAGGTTCACCTGAGTTAGGGGCCTATTTTTAGTAGTCAGAATTTGTTAACTAATGCCACAATTGGTGTTTGGTTGGACTTAGCCCCTGCTGCAGGTAAAGTCCCTTTACTTTCCCTCTGAGAAGCAGCCTGTGGGAGAGGGGAGCCGGCCATGGCGGCTTGGGGAACTCACGGTTCTGGGGAGGCTCACAGCCGGTCCAGCTGGTCCAGACTGGGGTACGCTGTGTGTCCCATCACTGACGTGGCCCCAGGAGCTGTTCTGTACTGTTTCTGGTTATTTAGTAGTTGTTCTGGAGGATGAACTAAAACACACACATTGCTAAGCCACCATCTTGGCTACACCCCTGCGAGCAGATTATTTTGACTGCTGCTTTGAGTTTGCTGTCTATTATGGTGGCCACACCCACCTGGTCTATGTGTCGCCACATGGCTTCTGCCAACTTGAGATCTGATCATTGGTTGGGAGTTGGCAAGTTATGATAGGTAGCAATGTCGAACTGAAGCTTGGGTAAGAGTGACCTCCAGAGTAGCCTCTCGACTCTGTTGGAACTCTCTCTGCCACTGATACATTATTCGTTACACTTTTTCCCCCTTTTGGTCAGTATGGTGCCAGGGCTGGACTCATCTCTGGGAGTCTTCTCCCATGCCACCAGGGAGACTTTCACCCCTGGATGTCATGTCTCACATAGGGGGGAGGGCAGTGATTTCACTTACAGAGTTGGGCTTAGAGAGATTTTACTGAGGCCACATCTGAGCAACAAAAGAGGTCCTCCAGAAGTAATTCTTAGGCATGCCTATAGGTAAGCTAAGCTTCTCTGCTACCTACATAAGCTTCACAACAGCAAGCCTCAAGTTCAAGGGCTTAGATGACTATTTTTTTAATTACTCCATTTTCTCCAGTATAATTTGGAAGTTATACTCTCTGTTTTCATTCTTTTAAGGCAAGGGTTGGCAAACTATGGCCTGTGGGCTAAATCCAGCCAGCTGGCTGTTTTCTAAATAAAGATTTATTGAAACACAGCCACGCCATTTGTTTATGCATCATCTATAGCTGCTCTCACACTCTAATACAGAGTTGAGTATTTATCTCAGAGATCAAAAGCCTGCAAGACCTAAAATACTTACTATCTGGGCCTTTTGCAAAGCCAATTTCCATAAACACTTCATCTTATTTGACTATGGTACATTTGTCAAGACTGAGAGGTTAATGTTAGTACACTTACTAGTAAACTCCAGGCTTCATTCAGATTTTACCATTTTTCTACCAATGACCCTTTTCTGTTCCAGGATCTAATCCAGGCCACCATGCTGCATTTAGTTAGGTGGCTATGACAGTTTCTCAGTCTTTCCTGATTTTCCATGACCTTGAAGTTTTAAGGAGTACTGGGCAGGGGTTCATAAAATATCCCTAAATTTGGGTTTCTCTGATATCTTCCTTATGCTTAAATGGAGCTATGGGTTTTGGGAAAGAATACCACTGAGATGACATGCCCTCCTCATTGTGTCACATCAGGGGTGCATGACATCAACTTGTGATGGAATCTTGATCACTTAGAGGTTCCTCCACTGTAAAGTTATTTTTTTTTCTTTCCATTCTCTGTTCTTTGGAATCAAGCTCCTATGTCCAGCCCACAATTAAAGGAGTAAGCCCACCCCTGGAGGAGATATATCTACATATATTATTTGGAATTCTTCTGTAAGGAAGATTTATCTTTTTTCTCCCCCCACCCCTTTATTTATTTACCAGCCATTTCTTTGTATAAGCTCATATATATATGTTATATTCAAATGCTATATTATTTATTTTGATGCTAAATTGTTCCAGTGTTAGTCATTGGGAACTCTTTTATGATGGTTCTTGAGTTTCTTTTGACATGCCCCCATCTATTATTTTTATCACTGCCTTAATTTCTAGAACTCTAAGATGCTCCAGTCTCTTCTTTTGACTCCTTCCCCCATTCCATAGCATCCCAGCCACTCACTTTCTTTTCAGATGGAATCATTTTGCATTACCTAGATTTATCACTCTGGCAATGCCTGTCCAAACCACACCTGCGGTTGGATTGAATCTTGTACATTTTGCTGTGCTTGTAGGGCCCGTCCCTGCCACCAGGTGGGGCGCTTCCCTCTTCTATCCAGTCCCAATAGCCTCCTTCCATCTCGCTGGCCCGTGTAACCTGGGAACACCCTGACTAGTGCTCAAGACCATCTAAGTTATGAAAAGAATAACTGAGATCATGAGTTCCATTTTTTATACATATTAAGCTTGAAGTACCGTACTTCAAGGAGGGGAGACCATGAGTTGCATTGGTTTCCACATTAAGCCTGAAGTATGTGAGGTATCCAGATATCTTCTGCCCCGTCATCTCTTGCTTTTTTGATCCAGCCAATTAGATATGTCAGGAAAGTGTTTTCTTTGTCGTCTCCAACCCAGCCCAGTCTTCGGGCCCAGCAGACCCATTAGTCGGGTCTGCATAATTATGTCCAGATGTTGGTAATAGATTACTGTGTAGCCATTGTTGCCCTAGATGATTGATTTCTTCAAATAATAAGGTTGTCACCATGTCTTTGGATAGTTTTTTTTTAAAACGTTTTAAATTAAGAAAATTTTATTGTAAAAATATAACATATTAATATATATATATATAACATATATACAAAGCAAAAGAAAAAACAATAATTTTCAAAGCACATATCAACAAGCAGTTACAGAACAGATCCCAGAGTTTGTTATGGGCTACCATTCCACCATCTCAGATCTTTCCTTCTAGCTGCTCCAAACACTGGAGGCTAGAAGGAATATTAATATAGTGATTCAGCAGTCATACTCGTTTGTTAAATTCTATTTTCTCTGTTATATCTCCTCTTTCTCCTTTGATTCTTCTCCAAGTCTACAGGGATCTTCGGGAAATGCCTATTCCGACTTCTTCATGTGGAGAAGGGCCATCTACACTAAAGGATAGGGGGATGTAATTAATTGATAATCCTGGAAAGGCTGGTCCCTGTGGGTTTCAGGATTTATCTGACCTAGGAACCCTCTGGGAATTATAGGTTCCAGGAAAGCAAACCTAGTGCCTGAAATCTTTATAGAGTCTCAGTTCGAGCCCTAGGTGTTCTCAAGAGTCAACAGAAATGATGTTGGTTGGAGTTTAGCAAACCATGGAAATCAGTGCTATCTAACTGAAAGTTGCGCAAGACTTACCTCCAGAATAGCCTCTCGACTCCACCGAGTCTCTCTTGGCTACTAATGCCTCATTTTATCAGGCATTTTTTAATGCCTCTTTTCCTCCCCTTTGTCCAGAAGGTGTTGTTAATCCCATGGTACCAGGACCAGACTCATCCCCAGAAGCCATACCCAGGCCACCAGGGAGACTTTCACCCCTGAATGTCATGTCCCACGCAGGGGAGGAGGGCAATGACTTTCCTTGTATAGTTGGGCCCAGAAAGAAAAAAAGAGGCCACATCTGGGTGACAAAGAGGCCACCCGGAAAGAACTTCCAGGCCTCGCCATGGGCAGTCCTAGCTTCTCCCCCACAGAAACAAGTTTCACAAGGGCAAGCCTCACAATCAAGGGCCTGGCCCATTTTCCTGGGAGTCTGGATAGGTTTGTTTTTTTAAGTCTTTGAACTTCCCGAGCCCTGCCGACAGCTCAGGTTCCTATTGAATAAGCTGATTCCCCAATGTTGAATCCACAAACCAGTTCAAGCCTCCCAGTATTCCCAAGTTTTCTTTGGACTTTCTCCTACTCCATCCCAACCTTCTTTCGTCAAAAACTTGCCTTGATTCTTAAGATCTTGATTTTTTTTTAAACTTTTTTTATTAATTAAAAAAATTAACAAACAAAACATTAAGATATCATTCCATTCTACATATACAGTCAGTAATTCTTAATATCATCACATAGTTGCATATTCATCATTTCTTAGAACATTTGCATCGATTTAGAAAAAGAAATAAAAAGACAACAGAAAAAGAAATGAAACGATAATAGAGAAAAAAAGATTATACATACCATACCCCTTACCCCTTGCTTTCATTTACCACTAGCATTTCAAACTAAATTTATTTTAACATTTGCTCCCCCTATTATTTATTTTTATTCCATATGTTCTACTCTTGGAATATATAGTAGCTAAAAGGAGCATCAGGCACAAGGTTTCACATTCACAGAGTCTCATTGTGAAAGCTATATCATTGTTCAATCATCATCAAGAAACATGGCTACTGGAACACAGCTCTACATTTTCAGGCAGTTCCCCCCAGTCTCTCCGCTACATCTTGAACAGCAAGGTGATATCTACTTAATGCATAAGAATAACCTCCAGGATAACCTCTTGACTCTGTTTGGAATCTCTCAGCCATTGACACTTAGTCTCATTTCACTTTAAGATCTTGATTTTTGACTCTCTGTAATCTCCCAAAATTAGTCCAGTTATTCTCCTTACTAATACTACTGGCCTCTGCTGTTCCAATTCACATCAACTCGGCCTGCCTTGTATTAGAATTGCTCATATGTCTTGTGGCTTCCTAGGTGGCAGAGACTGGACCTTGGTCATCCTTGTCTCCACCACAAAGCCAGAGCATGTCCAGCCTCTAAGATCCCTTAAAGCTAAGCTGAGCAGAAGTCTACCCTGCACAGAACACATGGATATCATGTGCAACTATATAAAATGTGTATTCATAGTGTTTTTGTATGTTTAAGTACTCAGCAAGTATGGGGACTCTGCCCTTCTAGAGTCATCCCATATCCAGCCTTAGAGAAATCTGACTGTGCACCATCTCCCATCCGCATGTGTATCAAGGGGTGCTCTGGGTCCTAGAACGCTGAGGACCTTCTCCAACTTGAACTTGCTCAAGATGCCAGGATGCCTGATGTCAAGATGCTTCCCAAGGATACACAAAGGAGCTATTTGTGAGTAAACAGAAGTAGATGGCGTTCGCGGATCCTTTCTTAACATGAGCCATCTAGAGCTGTAAGGTTAGAGGAGGTGTTAATGGAGAAAGGCAAAAGGAAGACACTTAGAAGGCACTATGGAAGTGGATGTAGTAAGGGGAGTTAAAGACCTAAGGCAGCAGAGCTCAGACAGAGGCTGGAGGCCAACAGATATTTAGAGGAGGCTTAAAAGGTTGGTTGCTCTATTGTCATAAAACCCAAATTTGTTTGGTTTCTTAGCAATCATCCTCTCGCCTAAAGGTTCCAGTGAGTTTCCTTACAGGAGATTCTGCCTCCAAAGGAGTTTTCCAAAGGCCTCTTACCTGGATATTTCTTGGGCACAAGGGGGCGCCAACACTCTACTATCAAGAACCAAATGTGCCAGGCACTGAAAGCCAGCAAGGGTCTGGGATGAGATTGCCTTTGATTTGTCAAACCTTGTGACATCTGAGGTCTAAACTGTACAGACTGGGGTTTCTAGTGTTGGTTGGGTCCCCCAAACCAACAAGTAGCTTCAGTTCCCCCAAAGTTCCTTATGTTCCTCTTCCAAATGCTGGGCAGAGCATACACCCTCACTTCGTGGTCTTATGCGTGCATGTTGCATCTAGCGACGAGGATCCTGTCGTGCGTCACTGGGATGGCTGTCCTCGGGGTGCCCTGGCCAGGGGACACAGCCTCTTCCCTCTTTCCCCTGACATTTTCTAAACTCTCACCTCTCCTTGCTTGAGTGGGTCTGTGCGGGAGTGAGTACGTATGTGCACGTGTGCTGGAGGCGGAGGATGTAGAGAGGCCGGAATAAGTGTTGGGTCAGTGTTGGGTGAGTGGCCTATGAAATGTGGGGTGGGGGGTGTAGAGGGAGAAGCAGAGAAACAAACCTGCTGTTTGGACCAGCTCATACCATTCCATCCTGTCCCATCCAGCCAACCCCACACGTTGGGAATCTTAAGCTGAACTCGCTCCCTCTAGTTTCCTCTCGAACCAAATCCACGCTGCACACTGCTGTCAAGTCTGTTCAACTGCAAATGCTGCCCCCATTTCGTCACTACTGTGTCCTCTGGCCAGCACGGCACTATGCAACAGAAATAGAATGCAATCTTAAATTTTCTAGCGGCCACACTTGCAAAGTAAAAAGAAACCAGTGAGATTTATTTTCTCTTATTTAAATAATATATTTTCTTTAACCCAATATATTGAAAATATTATTTCAATATGTAGGCAATATTAAAATTATGAATGAGATATTTTACCATTTTTTTGTACAAAGTCTTTGAAGTCTAGCATATCTCAATTTGGATGCTAAATTTGCAGCGTTAAATGGAAATGTATAAAAGTTTAAAATCCAGAATTTATGTAGAACTTCCAGAACTCGGCAACAAAAAGATACACAACCCAATTAAAAGCTGGGAAAAAGACTTGAATAGACATTTCTCTAAAGAAGATACCACAAATGGCCAATAAGCACATGAAAAGATGCTCAACATCATTAGCCAAAAGGGAAATGCAAATTAAAACCACAATGAGATGCTATCTCACACCCACTAGAATGGCCACTATTAAAAAGTGAAATGTAGCTCTATCAAAACAATAAAATTGCATTCAAAGAAAAAAGTTACACTGCTTCAGTTTAAATAAAAATCAAAATTCAGTTCCTCAGTCATACTAGCCACACATCAAGTGCTTAATAGCCACATGTGGCCAGTGGCCACCATTTTTAACAACTCAAGTCTAGCTACATTTGGCCAGTTCAGATCCCTGTTTTACCTTCAACTTTCTACAATCTCTCCCCTTCCTGCTCCTTTAAGATCCCCCACTACCCTGTAAGTGACCTTCTACTCCAGCCGGATCTGGGTCCCTCATTTATGCCATTCCCCTGTTGGGCCTTGGCTGATGCTCTTTCTAGCAAGAAGGACCCTTCTCTCTTCCAGCAATTCAAGCCATGACTACCGGGCCTCACCTAAACAGCCACTCTTCCTGAAGCCTTTCTATTTGCCATAGCAGATTCTGGTCCTACTTTCTGTGTACTTCAATCTATTGGACGTTGATAAGGACCTTGCAGTTTAACAATTGTTTTGTTTCAAGTGTTGGTTTTATTTTTAATGCACCTTTATTGAGATATATTCACATACACTACAATCATCCAAAGTATACAGTCAGTGACTCACAGCAGCATCATATAGTTGTGCATTCATCACCACAAACAATTTTTGAACATTTCCAATATTCCAAAAAATAAAAAATAAAAATAAGACTAGGGTGGGCCACAGTGGCTCAGTGGGCGGAGTTCTTGCCTGCTATGCCGGAGACCTGGATTCAATTCCCGGTGCCTGCCCATGCAAAAAAAAAAGACTAGAAATAAAAAAGAATATCCAGAACATCTCACACATTCTTTATATACCAGGTATAGAATGTTCGTATGTTAAGAATATTCATTCCCCTATTATTTATCTATTTTTTGTGTCCCAAGGTTTTCACAATCACACAGCCACACCATAAAAAGCACATAGTTATACAATCATCTTCAAGAATCAAGGAGTGTGAGGATAGCTCAATTACTTACATACATTTAAACATTATATACAGGTTTTTGTCTGAACATGGTTTTCAGATGGGTGAGTGGTTTTCACTTGAGTAAATACTTAGGGTGGAATTGCTGGGTCCATGGTAAGTGTATACTTGACTTTGTAAGTAACTGTCGATCTGAGTTCCCTTGCATACCAACCAGCAACTGTCAGTAGTTAAAATTTTTTTTTTGGTCATTTTTCAAACAGCTTTATTGAAGAATATTTGTATTCAGTAAACTGAAAAGATTTAAGGTAAAAAAAAAAAAATGGATAGGCTGAGCCTACTTAAAATTAGGCCTAAGAGTCACCCCCAAGAGAACCTCTTTTGTTGCTCAGATGTGGCCTCTCTCAGCCAACATGGCAAATGAACTCACTGCCCTCCCAGTCTCTACGTGGGACATGACTCCCAGGGGTGTAAACCTCCCTGGCAACATGGGACAGAAATCCTAGAATGAGCTGGGACTCAGCATCAACGGATTGAGAAAACCTTCTCAACTGAAAGGGGAAAGAGAGAAATGAGACAAAATAAAGTTTCAGTGGCTGAGAGATTGCAAACAGAGTTGAGAGGTTATCCTGGAGGTTATTCTTATGCACTTTATAGATATCCCTTTTCATTTTATGGTGTTTTGGAGTGGCTGGAGGGAAGTACCTGAAACTGTTGATCTGTGTTTCAGTAACCTAGATTCTTGAAGACAATTGTGTAAAGATATAACATTTACAGTGTGACTGTGTGATCGTGAGAACCTTGTCTGAAGCTCTTTATATACAGGGTATGGACAGATGAGCAAAAAATATCGATAAAAATAAATGAATAATAGGGGGACAAAGGGTAAAATAAATTGGGTAGACGGAAACACTAGTGGTCAATGAGAGGGAGGGGTGAGGGGTATGGTATGTACGAGTTTTTTCTTTTTTCTTTTTATTTCTTTTGCTGGAGTGATGCAAATGTTCAATAAATGCTCATGGTGATGAATATGCAACTATGTAATGATATTGTAAACCATTGATTGTATACCAGGTATAGAATGTTTGTATGTTAAGAATGTTCATGTTTTTATGTTGTTTTGGCTTGTCAATTTAAAAAAAAAAGAATATATGTTTGCATGCAAATATAGGTTTTTACAATTTAAATAAGAAAAAAGAATGTGTGCAAGAATATTTGTATGTTCGTTGTCTATAATAAAAAAATAATAAATAAATATGGCAGAACCATGTATGTGTCTTAATGCTCAAAGTAAAATTTCCTTTTCTTGAGAAATAATTATGCTGAAAAGATTCCTTGAGACCATGATGGTAAAGTGTCAGGGTTCCTGGAAAGAGTGCTCAAGGGAGAACACATGATGGTTGGACTTCAGATAAGATTTATACAATTTAATAATATACAAAGATAATTATAAGATTTCTGATACAAATACTCCACTCAACCGTGTTCTATAAATAGAGTAGTAATATATCCAAGACTTTCCTCTCAGCTCACTGTAACCTCCAATTTCTGGATGAGTGCTGGTTTTGTCCTTAATTCTTAGTCTCGTAAATTAATTATACCAGAAGTGTGTATCTAGTCTCTTCCTGTTTTGCTTATTAATGTTCTTATTGGTTAGGCCACACTCCACTGCCCATATTTTAAAAATCGTTTTAAACAAGGCATCTAAACTTACCAAAACTTTAATCTAAAAAATATCAATTACTAGACTAACAATATTGGAACTTAATATAGTGTTTTTTTTTTACAACGGTTGCAATTGTAGCCCCTAACTTGTTCCCTCAGAGAGCAATTGGATTAATCATACAGAAGCAGCTTAGAAAAATAACCAT
Source organism: Myrmecophaga tridactyla (assembly GCA_004026745.1). Classification (NCBI taxonomy): domain Eukaryota; kingdom Metazoa; phylum Chordata; class Mammalia; order Pilosa; family Myrmecophagidae; genus Myrmecophaga; species Myrmecophaga tridactyla. The sequence continues at coordinate 11,198 of PVIY010054396.1, forward strand.
CTTCACCAACATAAAACCTGCTCTATTTGTAAAAAAAGCTTTTTATATATTTAGATAGAATACTTAAAGTTTCATTTCTTCCATGTTTGGTTTTGTGTGATAGAATCTGAAGTGTCAGATTTCGCTTGCCTGGTTTTACAACCACTCTAAACAAAACAGTTGTTCTAATTTACAATCTATCTTTTGAGAAACATCAAGAAACAAGCTATTAGGCCAATGCTTTCCTGTGACTTAAAATTTTCCTTCCTTTACACGTCTTTTTACATTGTTTCCTCTATAATCTTTTTAAATTTTATCCTGTGGTTTATATAAAATCCTCTTTAACGCAGTCAATATGCTGAAATACTTTGCATTCCGCTCTCTTGTAAGTTTTTAACAAAAAATATTAAAGGCTATTGTGTAAAATGCAAAACAAAAATGAATAAAATATATAGCCTGAGGGCAGGCCACATGTGGCTCAGCAGGCAGAGTTCTCACCTGCCATGCTGGAGACCTGGGTTCAATTCCTGGTGCCTGCCCATGCCAAAAAAAAAAGTATATCTATGGCTTAACTGCTTGTTAAACTGTAGTTTGAAATTTATTACTTATATATATATATTTCACAATGAAAAACCAGATAGATAGATAGATAGATAGATAGATAGATAGATAGATAGATAGATGGCTAAAATGAAATATGGTTGCAATTTATCTTGTATGGTGACATTAATCACCATAGACCTGGGTTCCAGTCCAGGCTCCTTCTCTTAGCTGTGTGGCCATGATCACATCCCTTCCCCCCTTAATTTCAGTTTTCTCATCTGTGAAATGGGAACATTAAACACATATTCCTTAAAAAATTGCTCTGAAATACTTTGTGAAGTGCAAAGGCCATATGTTATGAAGCACTGTGAAAGTGTAATGGAACCTCTAACTGTGGAAGGTATATCATATAAAGCCTGGTCGAGGTGAGGTAGGTGAATCAGAGAGGACTTGTTAGAAGATGTGAACTCATCTTCAGGTCTCAAACAAGACAATGAATGGGGAAAGTATGCCAAGATGTAGGCAGGTGACAAACATTTGGAAAGGAGGATCAAGATAACAGGTTGGAAAGAGGGTAGATTTCCTGCTCAGAGAGAGAGGAGTTTCCATGAGAGTTCTGAGTCCAGGTGGGATAATGTGCCAGCTGTTGTCTGGTCAAGTCCAGAAGCTTCCTGAAGGAGGTGGTTTGAATAATGGATGAAAGATGATATCTCTCCAGGGCCCTGACTCTGCCCCAAGTGTTGGATCAGAAAATTGAGACCAAAAGATGTAAATTTGCTTTCTTTCACATACAACCAGTTGATAGCAGATCTGGACTGCAACCCAGAACTCTTTATGCCCCCTCTGAACTCTAATTTGCAAAGCACACACAAACTGATTATTATTTCCAGGATTATCAATATTGCATTAAATTATCATTTCTTTAGCAAGCAGGAACGCTATCAGTGAAATAATATCAGCAATGAATTCAGCCTGTACAGCTTGCAAAATACACCTTAAAGGCTTTTAGATGGTGATGAAAACAATAGTATCAATAATTATCCTGTCCCAAAGGGCAGATGAGCATCTGCCAGGTGATTGATGGCCTATCCTGTACTTTTTGCCTGTTCCTAGATATTGCTGAACCCAGTAGCCTGTTGCCTTGGAAACAATGACTAGTAACCTAGTAACATAAGAACTTACCAATGGAATTGAATTGAGAGCTTAGAAATCAATTCTCACGTTTATGTTGTTTTTATTTTTGACAAGTGAGCAAAGATCACTCAACTGGGAAAGAATTGTCTATTCAACAAACGGTGCTGGAACAACTGGAAGTCCATTTGCAAAAGAAAGAAGGAGGACCCCTATGTTATACCTTATGCAAAATCAACTCAAAATGGATCAAAAACTTAAATATAAGAGCCAGAATGATCAAATGCCTAGAAGAAAACATAGGCAAGCACCTCAGGACCTTGTGTTAGACAATGGTTTCTTTTTTTTAAAATTTTAATTACTAAAACCAATCAACATACAATATGAACGTTCTTTTTTTTCCATCACATAGTTGTATATTCATCATCATGATCATTTCTTAGAACATTTGCATCAACTCAGAAAACGAAATAAACAGAAAACAGAAAAAAAATCATACGTACCATGCCCCTTACCTCTCCCTTCCGTTGATCACTAGCATTTCAATCCACTAAGTTTATTTTAACATTTGTTCCTCTATTATTTATTTTTAATCCATATGTTTTACTTGTCTGTCGATAAGGTAGATAAAAGGAGCATCAGACACAAGGTTTTCACAATCACACAGTCACATTGCAAAAGCTGTATCATTATATAATCATCTTTTAGAAACATGGCTACTGTCAGGCAGTTCCCTCCTGCCTCTCTGTTACGCCTTAACTAAAAAGGTGATATCTGGGGGGTGACTCTTACGCCTAATTTAAATAGGCTTAGCCTATCCTTTGCGGGTTTAAGTTTCATATGAACAAACCCCAAGATTGGGGGCTCAGCCTATGGTTTTGGTTGTCCCCACTGCTTGTGAGAATATCAAGAATTCTTCACTTAGGGAAGTTGAATTTTCCCCCTTTCTCACCATTCCCCCAAAGGGACTTGGCAAATATTTTTTTATTCTCTGTGCAAATCCTTCTGGAATTTATTGAGGCATCAATCTGGACAAAACTGCAAAATTTCATGCCCTACTCAAAGTTCTGTGTACTTATGGTGTTCAATTAAGCTGTCCACATAAGTTATATTAGGAGATGCACTAGTCAGAATTTAAATTTAGACAATGGTTTCTTAGACTTTACACCCAAAGGACAAGGAGTGAAAGAAAAAATTGATCAATGGGACTGCCTCAAAATTTAAAATGTGCCTCAAAGTAAAAGGACAACCTACACAATGGGAGAAAATATTTGGAAACCACATATCTGATAAACGTTTAATATCCAGAATATATGAAACCCTTTCACTTAAACAACAAAAAGACAAATATCCCAAATAAAAAGTGGGCAAAACCCGATA
>PVIY010054397.1:0-14247 GCA_004026745.1 Myrmecophaga tridactyla
AATCTAGCATCCTTTCTTCAAAAAAACAGTTTGATAGGTAGAAATAGAAGGAAGTTTTCTCAACATGATAAATGACATAGGTGTTCAAGCTACATCTAATATCATATTCAATTTTGAAATCCTGAGATCATTCCTGTATAGATCAAGGAAAACACAAGTATGCCCACAGGCACTACTCTAATTTAACAATGTGTAGAAGTTCTTGTTAGATCAGTTCAGCATTAAAATAATTAGAAGCTTTATAAATTAGAAAGAAGAATTAAAAGTATCTCTATTTGTAAACAATGTGATCCTATACCTAGAATATCATGAAAAATCTCCAACAAAGATGCTACATCTAATAAAGAAGTTCAGCAAAATGGTAAGATTGAGGATTCACATGCAAAAATCAGTAGCACTTCTGTTCATTAGCAATGTGTACTCTGAGGAGGAAATGAAAAAAATCCATTCACATTGGGAAACAAATGAAACTTAATGAAAGATATAAAGGACATGTATTAAATATTGACAAAGCATTTCTAAAAGAAAACAATGTAGGTAGAAAGAAACTGAATAACAGTCAATTATCAAGGAATGGAAGACTAAATATTGTATGATCAAGGAATGGAAGACTAAATATTGTTAAGGTATCAACTTTATCACAATGCATTTACAAATTCAATGCAATCCTCATCAAAACTCCAATAGCATAATTTGCAGAATTGTAAAAGCCTATTACTACATTTATTTTGAAGGTTAAGAGATCTCAAATAGCCACAAAAGTTTTTAAATATTAAAGGAAGCTTGAGTACTCTCTTTTTCTGAATTTAAAACATATTCCAAACTTACAGTGGTAAAAACAGCATGGTATTGGCATAAAGATAGATATATTGACCAATGGAATCTTTTTGAGAGTTCAGAAATAGACCTTCACATTTATCATCAGTTGACTCTGTAAAAGGCTTTCAAGTCACCTAACAGGGGTAGAAAAGTCTCTTCATTAAATGGTGATGGAATAACAAAATGTACATATTCAAAAGAATGAGAGTAGAATCTTATCTAACATCATATACAAAAATTAACTCAAAATGTATCAAAAACCTAAATAAGAAAGCCAAATTCACAAAATTCCTATGAGAAAATGTAGGTAAGCATCTTCAAGCATATGTTGTCAGAGGTGGATTTTAAGAATTTATGTCCAAAGCACAAAAAAAGGAAATTAGGCCTTCTCAAAATTGAATATTTTATGCGTCAAAATACGCTGTGAAAAAGGTTAAAGGACAGTCTTCTCAATTGTAGGAAATATTTGGAAATCACCTATACAATAAGTGGTTTAATATCCATGATGTATAATGAGGTCCTAGAACTCAATGATAAAAAAACAAATGAACCAAATAATTAATGAGAAAAATACTCAAATAGACATTTTTCTGAAGAGGATATATAAGTGGCTTAAAAGCATAGGAAAATACATTCAACATTACTCACCATTAGGAAAATGAAAATTCAAACTACAATGAGATATCATTTCCCTCCAGCTAGAATGGCCAGTATTAAAAAAGCAGAAAATTTTGAGTGTTGGAGATAATGTGGAGAAAGAGGATCATGTATCATTGTTGGTTAGAGCATAGAATAGTTCACCACTGTGCAAGGCAGTTTGGCAGTTCCTCAGGAAGCTACATAAAGTACTGCCATATGATCTGGCAGCTCACTACCAGGTACATACCTTTGGGTTCACTGTGTAGGGTAATTACATGCATTATGTCTGTAATTTTATTCTATTATTATTCTTATATACATTCTAACATTTCCTCTTTCATTCATATCCAGATACATATTTCAGTGCTGTTAACCGTGTCCAAAAATTTGAGTTACAAATGTCACCCTCAGTTAACAGAGCTTCTATCATTCCAAATAGGAGCCCTGTAAATATTACACCTTCACTTCCCTTTCTCTATCCTCATTCCTTGATCTGGTCACTTAGATGCATAAAGGGCATGCTCTTTTGTGGCTGACTTATTTCACTCCACATGATGTCTTCAAGTTCCATCTATGCTGTTGCACATGTCAGGAATTTATTCCCTTGCATAGCTTAATGATATTCCATTTTATCTATGTACCACATTTCTTTTAACAACCAACTCCTTGACAGTCACTTGGCTTACTTCCATCCTTTGATAGTTATGAATAATCATGCAATTACCATCAGTATGTAAATATTTGTCCCTGACCCAGCTATCAATTGCCAATTTGCCTTCCAAAGTGATTGCATCATTTTACATTCACGCCAGAAATGAATGAGTGTTCCTATTTCTCTTCATAGCTCTAACATTTGCTATTTTCCCTTTTAATAGCAACCATTCTAATGGGGATGAAATGGTATCTCATTAGTGTTGATATGCATTTCCCTAATGGCTAATGATGTTTAACATCTATTCATATGCTTTCTGGCCATTTGTATATCTTTTCTGTACAGAAGTCCGTAATTGCCAAAACATAGATGCAACTCAAAAGTCCATCATCTGATGAGGGATTATATAAAATTTGGTATATTTATATAATGGAATATTACTCAGGCATAAAAAAGAATGGAGTCATGTACATGCAATAACTTTGATGAACTCTGATGAAATCATGGTGAGTGAAATAAGCTGGAGTTTTTGTATAAACTCAGTGATTTGACATAATTATAATTAGCAAACTCCTGCAATCAGAATCTTGAATAAAGGTTAAAAAGTGATGGGGTTGGGCGAGGGAATGGAGAGTTGAGGCTTAAAATGTACATGGTTCCCCTATCCAATGATGTAATTATTCTGGTAACAGATGGTGGTGATGATATCATGACTTAGTGAATGCAATTAACAGCACTGAAATATATATCTTAGTGTGATTAAAAGGGGAAATGTTAGTTTGTAAATATGGTAACAGAAAAAAATTTAAATATCTATGGGACTACACTACAAAATCAGTGAACCTTAATTTAAAACATGGACTTAAGTGAGTAGTACAATTATAAAATGTGCTATCATCAATAGTAAAAATGTCCCATACCAAAGCAAGGTGTTAATAACAGGATGGTATTTAGGAAGACTTTTGTCATGAATGATTGTTGAGTAAACCTACAAACTTCTCTGATAATGAGAAAGCATAAAATAAAAATCATTGTATTTCTACACTGGTAATTGGCACTCTCAATACTAATTTAAAATAATTTCATTCAAATAACATCAATGTTTAAAATAATAATTAAATAAGAATAAATTGAAAAAAAATTCCCAAGTTATACTTTGAAAACTATACCCAATTACTGAATAAATTCAGGGGTGATCTAATGGAATGGCAAACATTACATTGTCATGCATCAGAATAATTAACATTGTTAAAGTTCTTCACCCAAAATGATCTACAATTTAAACACAACCCTTACAATATTTCTAGATGATTTATTTTTACAAACTGATAATCCAATTCTGAATCTAATGTGTTATTTTGGGGAAGGAAGAACACTCAAAAATAACATAAAAAATACAGTAGCAAACTACCTTCCAATTTCAAACCTTCAACGATTTAGTGACATTGAAGAAAATGTGATGCTGATAAAATGATAGAAAAAAGATCAATTAAATAAACCCTGAATCTATGATAAAGCAATTTTTATGATTGTGTCAAAATTATTAAATGGATAAAAATGCGATTTCAACAAATGATGCTGGAACAGTTGGACAGAAAAGCATGAATTTGTACCCTTACATCACTATTCTAAAACATGAACACAAAATGTTTCAGAACCTTACATGTAAGAGCAAAACTCAGCTTATATTTAATATATGAATATGTGAAGAGACATCCCAAAAAAAGGCACAAAACATTTACCAATAATTTATCTAAAAATGGATTGTATCTAGAATATTATATAAGACACAACTCAAATTAATTGACAACAAAAAAGATGTACAAATGGTTAAAAAGTACATAATTTGTTAACAGGGAATTATAAATCCAAACCTTAATTCAAAAAGATAAATCAAAACTACAGAGTGATACCTTATCACACTCACTGGATTGACTAGAACAAACAAATAGGATAGAAATAAATTCTTACAAGGATGTATACAGATCACTGCTGATAAGAATGTAAAATCATCCAGACACTTTGGAAAATGGTTCACTGATCTTTATGAGTCAATATAAAATTGCTGTATTTCCTTGTTATCCACTTCTATGTATATACCTCCAAATACTGAAAAAAAATGGATTCAACCCTACATTTGTACACAAAACTTTTAAGCAAACCAGTGGCCTGTAGACAGTTGGATGGGCAAAAATAAACCTCTCCTGCAGGGAGAGTAGAAGGGACTGCTTTGCTCAGGAACTAAAAATCCAGGACCCAATTAAAGGCAAGTGCATGGGGAGTCGGCAGAGTCATTTTCTCTCAGGGTTTGGAACATCTTGACCCTGGGTTAAAAATATTATCCTAGGGAAATCCTTACACCTTGTTCAATGACTGTTATAGCTAAAGCGACTTTAAACACAATATGGAGCTGACACATGAGCAGAATCATCACCAGTTATTGAAATTTCTGACATGAGGTGATACACATGAGGATATTGCCTCTTACCAGATCTCTAAACACGGTGGACATTTGTATTTAAATTCAAAAAGAAGAATCCCTGGCATGACATGCAGTGAATTGATATCTCTTTTGGATCCAGACTTCCCATATCCGTATCTACAATGTGTTTGGTGTACCTCAATTTCTCCTTCTGTTTACACTGCTTACCTCCCTCAGTGCTGTGGAATATATTTCTAAATGCCCTTTGTATGGTGTGAAGGGGTGAAACTGCACACTGGGTCACTCTTTTGAGACCTCAGGAAGCACATGATTGCTGAGGCTTCCATTCAAGTCTCTCCTTTCTGCTCTGTGAAGCAATGTTGGATTGTATTGCATAAATATATTCTGACTGCATTATATACAGTCATCTAAAAGTAACTATTGATTGTATGGAAATATGCTTTGGGTAAGCACAATACTGATGCTTATTTGTACATGTAGTTAGTGGGAACTGATAATTTTCTTCTTTATGTCAATTTTATATTGTTTATAATGTGTTAAAAATAAATTATATTTAAGTACTTTAAAGAGAGACACTTTCAGATGACAGTTGTGTTATTGGAATTGAAGGAGATGAGATGAAGATAACACTGACATTTAAGTATGGGCCACATAGTCTAAGCCTCTAAGGTGTGGAGTTTTTGCAGCTATGTGGATATCTCCAGATACCTTTGTGAAGATAAAATCCATAAACTCATTAAACTTAAGGAAGAGAATAATTGATCATCTCCTGAGAAATTTCTCAGGACATAAACTCAAGAAATTTTCTTATTTTTTCACCATTTAATGGAAAATGTCTATGCTGTAACATATGTATGTCATTTCTGCTTTCTGCTGCCAAGAGGAGACTCCTTTTTGCCAATTCATTATATTAATGAGTGCCTTAGATTTCACACATGGGTCTATGTATGTTGTTGTGACTGCATGTGTCTGAAAAGGGATTGGATTCTTTGTTCCCAGACAAACTACAGTTGTTACAAGGGGCCCAAGGAGGATTGAAGCAATTGTAGAACATATCTCTTACAAGAAATTTCTGGTTACTCCATAATATCCAGTGATTTATGCTGGCACTTAATTTAGGGAAGGAACTTCAGTGGATGGTGGAAAAGCTTAGTTCTAGAGTAATGATGTCCAAGAATCTGTTCCAGTTTGTTAGCTACTGGTATGCGATTTACCAGAACAGCTTTTAAAAAGGGAAATTTAAGAAATTATGAGTTTACAGTTTTAAGGCTTTGAAAAATGTCCCCAATTACATAAAGCTATGGAAATGTCCAATTGAAGCATACAGGGAAAAATACATTGGTTCAAGATGGCCGATGGGGTTCCAGGTTTCTCTCTCAATTGGAAAAGTACATGTTGAAAATGGCAACATCTGCTAGCTTCCTCCTCCAGGCTTCTTGTTTCATAAACTCCCCCAGGGGTATTTTTCTTCTTCATTTCCAAAGTTCTCATGGCTCTCTTGCTCTCCAAAATTATTCCTCTTTTAAAGGATTCCAGTATACTAATTAAGACCCGCCTGGAATGTTTGGAGTCATATCTCCCTCTAATTGGAGGTTAGTACCCACAACTGGGAAAGTCACGTCTCCCTGGAGATAATCTAATCAAGTTTCCAGCCTGTAGTACTGAATAGGGATTAAAAGAAATGGCTGCTTTCACAAGATGGGTCAGGATTAAAACATGGCTTTTTAAAAGTATATATTACTTTCAAACCAGTACATTCTACTCTCTGGACTCTAAAAACTATATGCTTTTCCATATGCAAAATGCACTCATTTACTCACAATATCAGAAAGATTTAAAGCATTTTAGTAACAATATAAATGCAATACAAAGTCAGAAACAGCACAAAATCTTACCAATATCAGCAATAGGCAAGATCTGTACTAAGGCAAAATTCTCCTCTGGTTTTGTACCTGTAAAATTCAGAGCAAGTTATTTGCTGCCAACATACAAAGGAGGGACAGTTTTAGGATACATGTCCCTATTCTCACAGGAAGAAATTGGAAGGAACACACGGGCCACTGGATGGAAGCAGTTTCAAAAATTGCAGGGCAAATGACATTAGATTTCAAAGTCTGATAGTCATTAATCGTTAGTGCTTTAGAAAGCAGAATTCTCACCCTTTCCAAGGGCCTATGCAGTGGCCTGCCTCTCTGTGCCGGTTTGAAAGGAAGCATGTCCCCTATAAAAGCCATGTTGTAATCAAAATCCCATTTCATAAAGGCATCAAAATCCCTATTCAATACTGTATGCTTGAAACTGTAATCAATTATCTCCCTGGATGATGTGATTTAGTCAAGAGTGGTTGTTAAACTGGATTAGGTGATGACAAGTCTCCACCCATTTGGGTGGTATTGATTGGTTTATTGGAGTCCTATAAAAGAGGAAACATTTTGGAGAATAGGAGATTCAGAGAGAGCAGAGAATGCTGCAGCACCATGAAGGAGAGAGTCCACCAGTCAGCGACCTTTGGAGATGAAGAAGGAAAATGTCTCCTGGGGAGCTTCATGAACCCAGAAGCCAGGAGAAAAAGCTAGCAGGTGACCCCGTGTTCACCAAGTGCCCTTCCTGCTGAGAGAGAAGCCCTGCCTGTGTTCACCATGTGCCTTCTCACTTGAGAGAGAAACTCTGAACTTCTTCAGGCTTCTGGAACCAAGGTATCTTTTCCTGGATACCTTACATTGGACATTTATATAGACTCGTTTTAATTGGGACATTTTCTCAGCCTTGGAACTGTAAACTAGCAACTCATTAAATTTCACCTTTTAAAAGCCATTCCATTTCTGGTATATGGCATTCTGGCAGCTAGCAACTAGAACACTCTCTCTGAATGCAATCTTGGAGGACATTGGGGAGAGAACATTTTTCTTGGTTCCACTCTCTCCAAGCATCAGGGCTGCACACAAGCTCTCTGCTATCTCCAGTGCACACATTTAATCCTCCATGTGGTGGCAGTCAGGCTCTCCCCAATCCCCAATGAATGTGCTCCACCCTCTCCAAGGCTAGAGACAGCACAACACTTCCACTAAAATAAGGTGGAAGGCATCCTCTGCCTTTGGGGTAAACTCACCCTCTCCAAGTACCTGGATCCACTCTCCTGACCTAAGGCTTCTTGAGTTCAGACCCCAGCCTCAATAGTTGTGCCTTTGAAGATAGTTTACCTTCACACTTTCCCTTTTCTAAGTCCCCCAGTTGAGACTAGTAGTGGTCTGTTCATACAGGTCCCACAGCACTCTTGTTGGCTTTCTATGTAGTAATCAAGGATCATGCCCTTTGACAGAGTTTCCACAAATCCTTCCTGGATAACTCTGTCATCAATCTTGATTTATTCTGGAATGACTGATGGTTACACATCTGTTTAAATTCTCAATGGGGCCACCATTCTCTGGGGTCTCCCTTCCTGGAGACCGGGAACTTTCCAGAATATCAACTTCTGGTTTCTTTGTACCCAAGAAGTAAGTTCTCAACTTATGTCTTTCCCCTCACATTTTACTACAATCTGCAAGGAGAATCCAGGCTGCACTTTCCACATTTAATTTGGAAATTTCTTCTGCTAAGTATCCAATTTCAGTGCTTTTAAATTCTGCTTTACAGCCAAAGCCACTAGTCAACTTTGTCAGGTGACCTGGAACACAAAAATAAGGATTTCCTTCCTTCCAATTTACAATAACATGTGTCTAATTTCTGTATAAGACCTTATCAGAGTCCACATTTCAACCAACCATCTTCAAAACAATCTAGCCTTTCTCTATAAACCTTTTCACAAGTCCTCCAGAATCTTACCCTTATCCTTTTAAAAAGCTGTTGCAACATGTTTGCTACTTGCAAACTGCAGCAACACCCCAATTATCTGGTACCAAAATCTTTTCCAATTTTCTAACTGCCTAAATGTGGTGTACGAGAAACAGAACAGCTTTTAAAAGGGGGAATTTATTAAGCTGCAAGCTTGCAGTTCTAAGGCTGTGAAAATGTCCAAATTAAAGCACCAGTAAGTGGTTAACTTCACTCAAGAAAGGCTGAAGAAGCTCAGGTTTCTCAATTGGAGAAGCAAATGGCAAACACGGTGACATCTGCTAGCATTCTCTCCAGGACTCTTGTTTCATGAGGCTTCCCCAGGGACATTTTTCTTCTTCATCTCCAAAGATCTCTGGATCTGTGAGTTCTTGGGGTTCTTGTGACTTTTCCAAAAATGGTTCCCTCTTTCAAAGGATTCTGGTAAACTAGGCAAGACCCATCTGATATGTTTGCAGTGACATTTCCCTCCAATTGAAGGTTATTACCAATAATTGGGTGACTCAAATCTCCTTGGAGATAACTGAATCTAGGTTCTAGCCTACAGTACTGAATAGGGGTTAAAATAAATGGCTGCCTCCCTGAGATGGATCCAGACTAAAACATGGCTTTGCTAAGGTACATAATTATTTCAAGCCAACACACCATCCTTTCAGAGCTTGAGCTCTATCTCCAGAGATATTTCCATGGATCAGATCTCTCTGCTCATGTGTTATGTGACTTACAATTACATTGATGTGTATTTCCATTCAGGAAACACTCAATGAGGGTAAAGGAGTGGGATAATTGATATGAGTGTTCCTGCAAATAGGCTAAGAGGTTTTTAGAGTGTAAGTTGCCCTCAAGTTGTGCTGAGTAGTTCACCACCAACACCAGGTTGGGTAAAATAGGTGGCAGTTTCCTGTTAGCATATGAGATTTTTTGCCTTGCATATATTCAGAAAAAAATAATTTAAGGGGTACATTGATTTGCTAAAGCTGTGGGAATGCAAAATAACAGAAATGGAACAAATTTTATTAAAGGAATTTGTTATGTTACAAATGTACAGTTCTCATGGGAGAAAAGTTTCCAAAGAAAGTCTTCCAGGGAAAGATACCTTGACTTAGGTATGGCCAATGTTTGTCACATGGGAATGCATGTTATTGGTATTAGTGTGTCATTGTTCTCAGTTCCATTGCTGTGTTTTCCTCTCTGAGCGTCTATGTGCCTTCACTTAGCTGCTCCAGGACACAACTCTGGGTTTTGGTTTGCTTTGCATCTCATGGGATAGCACATGTTTACATCTACTGGACTCTGACCATATGTAGGCACTGTTGTCTCTGTTCGCCCTGAAGCATCTCCAAATATCTGTGTCTGTCAGCTCTGAAGCAACTGTTCTCCATGTGTCCGGACCTGAGGCTTCTCCAAAATGTTTCCCCTTCTCAAAGATTCTGACAAATTACTTAAGATCCAACTTGAAGGGTGGAGGCACACCTACATCTAATCAAATTCCCACACCCATAATTAGGTTTGTCATATCTACATGGAAGTCACACTCATAGCTTGGTATGCACATCTCCATGGAAACAACAAAATGAAAGTTTCATATCCTAAACAATAGGTCTGGGCCCACTAGATTGGATCAGGATTAAAACATGGCTTTTCTTGAGCATATAATATTTTCAGATTTGCACATTCCAGTCTCTGGACCTCCAAGAAAACAAGTCCTTTCCATATACAAAATACATTTACTCCATTACAATAGCACAAAAGCCTTAAACCATTTCACTAACAATGCAAATACCATATAAAATTGAAAACAGTACAAAATCTCAGCAAAGTCAGTTACAGGCATGGTGTATTCTAAGGTAAAAAATTCTCTTCCAGCTTTGGACCTGTGAAACTGAGAACAAATTATCTGCTGCCAATACGCAAAAGAGGGAAACTCATAGGAAACATATTTCCATTGCCAGAGAGACAAATTGAAAGGTGTACAGGGGTCACAGAACCCAAGCGTTCTGAAAACATCCAAGGCAATCTCCATTGGATTTCAAAGTCTGAGTGCTATTCATCAAATAGCATTTCATATTCTGTGCTTCAGACAGTGGTAATCCCTTCCTGTCTAAAGGTTTGAACAGTGGCCCTGTTCTCTGCAAAGCTAGTATGAGGGTTGCAATATTATGTTATAGCTCATTGATGGGACCGCATTTTTCTGGGTTCCACCCTCTCCAAGTTTGAGGCAGTACCTGGTAACTCTGCCATTTGGGGGGCACATGATCAACCCATCCAGTATAATGGTGTGGCAGTCAGGTTCCCCAAGTCTCTGGCTTAAGAGTTCCACACTCTCCATGTCCAGAGTCACCAAAACTCTTCCTGACCAAGGAAGCAGAAATCCCACCCTCTGCTTCCAGGAAAAACTTACTGTCTCCATATGTATTGGTAAGTCTGCTTTCCTGATGGTCCAGACCTCAGATTAAATGGTTCTGACTCTGAAAACATTTTTCCTTCATTTTTTCCCTTTTCTATCCCTTATAGTCCAAACATGCAGTGGTTCTGTTCATATGGAACCCACTACACTCTTGTTGGCTTTCTATGCAGTATAATAGGATCATACCCATAAGGCAATTGTAATTTCAACAAGTCCTTTCTGGGTAATTGCCTCTCCAATCTTCACTTGTTCTGTAACGGTTGACTGTTTCCATGTTTGGTTAAATTCTCATGTGAGAATCTATTCACTGGGGTCACACTTTCAGGAAGCCAAGAATTTTCCCAAACATCAATTTCTGTTTACTTTGCACCCAAGAGTTCTGTTCTAAACTTATCTCTCTCATCTCAAATTTTTCTGTAATTTGCAAGGATAAGCCAGGAATTTCCACATTTAGCTTGGAAATTTCTTCTGCTAAATATTCACATTCATCTCTCCAAATTTTATCTTCCATCCACAAAGAACACTTACCTTCCAGTTTGCGATGATACTATCATCATTTCTGTGTAAGTCCTAAGATGCGGTATCTTTGGAGACCACATTTTACCAACAGACTCTTCAAAACATTCTATGCCTTTTCTATCAATATCCTCACTATTCTTCCAAAGTCTTCTCCTTATCCATTTAAAAAGCCATTCTAACATGTTTTGTATTTGCAAACTGCAACCTCCCACTTTTCTGGTACAAAAACCTGTGTTGGTTTGTTTAGGTTGCTGGAATGCAATATATCAAATATGGAACAGATTTTACACAAATAATTTATTGCATTGAAATTTCACTCTTTCAAGGATAGAAAAATGTCCAACCTAAGGCATCCTGGTAAAGGTGACTTGACATAAAAAGCACAATACCTGTCACATGGGAAGGTATGTGGTTGTCATCTGCTCAACCTTGTTCCTGGTTCCATTGCTTCCTGCTTCTGATGTTAGCAGTTTCCTCTTTAATCTCCTGTGTACCTTCAGTTAGATCCTCCAGGACACAATTCTGCATTCTGGCTTGGTTAACATCTCGGATGATAGCACATGGTAACATCAGCTGGGCTCTGCCCATGTCTGCATACCTGCCCCCTCTGTTGGCACTACAAGCATCTCCAAACACCTATGTCTGTGACACTTCTGAAGCAACTGTTTACCAAGTGCCAGCAGCTGAGCTTTCTCCAAAAGGTTTCCCATTTTAAAGGACCGTAGTCAAGAAATCAAGACAAACTTTGAATGGCTGGAGTCACATCTCCATCTAATCAAAAGACTGTATGCACAATTATGTTTGTCACATCTCCATAGAAGTCATCTAGTCAAAAGTTCACATCCACAATTGGGTGTGAGCTATCTCCATGGAAATAATCAAATCAAAGTTCCCACCTTAAACAATTGGTCTTGACCCACTAAATTGGACCAGGATTAAAATATGGCTTTTCTGGCATACATAAAATTCTTTCAAACCAGCACAGATTGATTTATAATTTTTATATGGCTACAGTAGTAAATAAAATGCTATAGAAGGAGTCCTAGACGCACAGTTAAAATGTACACTGTATGTATGAACTTGGAAGAGCCAAGAATTTCTTGAATAAGAGGAAGAAAGTAGAAAAATGTAAATGTTAAAAAATAAATGAAAGTTTCCATTTAGTCTGAGAAAATAAAA
Source organism: Myrmecophaga tridactyla (assembly GCA_004026745.1). NCBI lineage: Eukaryota > Metazoa > Chordata > Mammalia > Pilosa > Myrmecophagidae > Myrmecophaga > Myrmecophaga tridactyla. Next base: position 12,490 of record PVIY010054397.1, read on the forward strand.
AGTGTTTGAATTTTATAAAATCATTTTTATTCACACAATCCATTCAAAGTTTACAATCAATAGCTCTCAGTATAATCACAGAATCATGCTTTCATCACCAAAAACAATGTTATATTTTCATTGCTCCAAAAAAGATAAACCTCATATTCCTTAAACCCATTATTATTGAAACTTACCATTAGTGTGGTACCTTTGGTTACAATTGATGAGAATATATTGAAATATTACTTCTAAATGTGTCCATAGTTTAAGCTAAGAATATTTTTTCTTTTACTTCCCTTTTATTAAAGCCTTGTAATAGTGGCCTAAATTTTTCTAGTTCATGGAAATACATGTTTTTATTTGTAATATTGACTACATTCCTTGTCCATAACTTGGTTCACCATGTTGTACAGTGCAGGTTAAATACACTACTCTACTCTTCATTGTCATACCTATATGTCCATAAACTTCTCCTTTCAATCACAAGCAGCTTGACAGTTCAGTGTTGTTACTTATAATTATGAGATATAATCATCTCTACCCAATCACAAGCTTTAATAATAATTAATTAATAATTATGCACAAATTAAGCATCAGTTCCCTATTCTTTACACTCAGGCTATCTACTGGTAACTTAAAATGTAGATATTAACTCCATGAGTTTGCTTATTGTATTTAGTTTATATTACTGCAATCATCCCCTATTTCTTTTTTGAATGGGCAGGATCTGGGGATCAAACCCTGGTCTCCAGCTTGGCAGGCAATGATTTTTGCCACTGAGCCATGATTGAATCCCACACATCCACTACTTCAATTAACAAACTGTCCTCAAACTTCAAACAAAATGTAGTACGCATCAGGACTTCACTTCTACTTACAGTTCCATACTATTCCATTCTATATATGCACCATATTTTGTTCACCCATTCATCATTTGATCGACTCTTGGGTTATTTCAGTATTTTGTACTTTATGAATAATGTCTCTATAAACATCAGTGTGGAAATGTCTCCTCATGCCTATGCTTTAAATTCTTCTGAATATATATATATATAGTAGAAGAATTTCTGGTTCATGTGGCAGGTCTATGTTAACTTCCTGATGAACTTCTAAAACGTTTTCCACAGTGGCTGTAGCATTGTATATCCCTGTTGAGAGTAAATAATTGCCCCTATTTCTCCACATCCTCTCCAATACTTGTAGCTTTCTGTTTTTTTAATAGTGACCACTCAAGTAGATTTGAAATGCTATCTCATTGTAGGTTTGATTCACATTTCCCTATGAGCAAGTGATGCGGAAAATATTTTTCATGTTTTTTGCTTTCTATCCATTTGTATATTCTCTTTGTAATATGTCTATCAAACTATTTTGCTCATTTTAAAACTGGTTTGCTTACTTAATACCATTCAGATGTAGGATCTTTTTTATAGATCCTGGATATTAGACCTCTACTGGATGTATGTTTTCAAATATTTTCTTCCATTGAGCAGGCTGCTTTTTCAACGTTTGGGCAAAGTCGATTGAAGAAAAAATTCATTCAATTTTGAGGAGGTCCCAATAATCTATTTTTTATTTCCTGGCTTGTGCTTTGGGTGCAAGCCCTAAGAAACAACTACATACCACAATAACTGATGATGCTTTCCTACATATTCTTTTATGATTTTTAAGTTCCTGGCTCTTTTCATGGGTCTTTGATCCATTTTAAATTGATTTGTGTATTTGGTGTGAGTTAGCAACTGCTTTCATTCCTTTGGTGTAGTTATCTACTTCTTCTAA
>PVIY010054398.1:0-14246 GCA_004026745.1 Myrmecophaga tridactyla
GTTGACTACATTGGACCAATCCCTTCATGGAAGTGGCAGCGATTTGATCTAACTGGAATAAACACATATTCTGGGTATGGGTTTGCTTTCCCTGCATGCAGTCCTTCTGCCAAAACTACCATCCGTGGGCTTACAGAATGCCTTATCCATCATCACGGTATTCCACAGTGAATTGCTTCTGATCAAGGAGCCCACTTCACAGCAAATGAAGTGCAGTAATGGGCACATGCTTATGGAATTCTCTGGTCTTACCATGTTCCCCATCATCCAAAGGCAGCTGGATTGCTACAATGGTGGAATGGCCTTTTGAAAACTCAATTACGATGCCAACTAGGTGGCAATACGTTGAGGGGCTGGGGTAATGTTCTCCAGGAAGCTGTATATGCTCTGAATCAGCGTCCGCTGTATGGTGCTGTTTCTTCCATAGCCAGGATCCATGGGTCCAGGTACCACGGGGTGGAAATGGTAGTGATACCACTCTCTATTACCCCTAGTGATCCACTAGGAAAATTTTTGCTTCTTGTCCCTGTGACCCTGAGCTCTGCTGGTCTACAGGTTTTATTTCCAAAATGGGGAGTACTTCCACCAAGGGAAACCATAATGATTCCATTGAACTGGAACCTAAGACTGCCACCCAGTCACTTTGGGCTACTCATGCCCTTGGATAACAAGCGAAGAAGGGGATTACATTATTGTCTGGGGTGATTGACCCTGACTATCAGGGAGAAATAGGTCTGCAACTACACAACGGAGACAAAGAAGAGTTTTCTTGGAATATAGGCAATCCCCTAAGGCATCTTTTAGTACTACCATGCCCTGTGATTAAAATCAATGGAAAGCTGCAACAACCCAATCCAGGCAGTACTACCAATGACTCTGAAACTTCAAGAATGAAGGTTTGGGTCACCCCACCAGGGAAAGAACCATGGCCAGCTGAGGTGCTTGCTGAGGGTAAAGGGAACACAGAATTGGTAGTGGTAGAAGGTAGTGATAAACATGAACTACGACCACATGATCAGCTACAGAAATGAGGACTGTGATGCTGTTTTGTTCATGTTACGCAATTTAAGTTGTATGATATCAAGTTTAAGAATGAGTATTACCCAAGGACTTGCACCCTATTCTGGAGAGATTTAATGTGTTTCTGGTTATATGCAGGACAGTTGAATATTGTTAGGTGAAAGAAAAACTGAATATATAATTGTTTTTATTTAGAAATTAGGTATGGTTTAAGGTGATATGTAGAGCTGCCAAGTTGACAAGAGGTGGGCTGTCATGGTCACGTTCATGCGTCAACTTGGCCAAATGGTGGTACTTGTTTGTCTGATTGGGCAAGCACTGGCCTGTCTGTTGCGATGAGGACATTTCATAGAATTAAATCATGATCATGTCAGCTGCATCCACAGCTGATTCCATTTGTAATCAGCCAAGGGGCATATCTTCTGCAATGAGTGATGTTTAATCTAATCATTGGAAGCCTTTTAAGGAGGATTCAGAAGAGACAGGCTCTCTTCATGCTTTGGCCAGCAAGCCTCTCTTGTGGAGTTTGTCCAGACCCTCCATCAGAATCATCGCCTTCACAGCCTGCCCTGTGGATTTTGGACTCTGCGTTCCCACGGTTACATGAGACACTTTTATATATCTTATATTTGCGAGTATTTCCTGTTGATTTTGTTTCTCTAGAGATCTCTGATTAATACAATGGGTATGATTTTTAGTTTTATAATGAGATAGAGATGACTTATAGGTTAAAATCTAAGGTACTGCACATGCCAGTCAGGCCCATTTTGGTTAAATCCAGCTTCAGTTATCAAAATAAATTTGGACTTGTGGTATGTTAGTTCTGGAATGACCCAGGCCTCTTCATTAATGAAATTAGAGGTTGTCTTTGATTCTCACAAGACTCCAAAGGAAAAAGAAAAACAAAAAACAACACATAACATTTGTACAAGTCAGGTTCAGCCACAAGGTTTTTAAAATCACAAAGGCACAAGATAAAGGTTACACAATCACTAGCAGATATTAAGGCAGTTGGATTACAGTTTGTGTATTTCATGTATTTCCCACTGCCTACTCTAATATACCAGAAAGTGAAAAGGAATATCTATATAAGGATTCAGCAACCATAATCATCCCTTAAATCCTAATTCCTTGGCTACAACTTCTCCCTTTCATTTGATAATTATCTCTCAATCTTGAGGGATATCTGGGTGACAGCTCTTCTAACTTCTTCTTTCTGAAAAAAGGGTACTGTCATTATGGGGCAAAGGGATGAAACTGGTTGTTGTTCTTAGAGAGACTGACGGATTTGAGTTCCAGAGCTTATCTGAAAAACAAACTTAATAAGTGAAACAACTTAGGGCATCTATCAGGGTTTCCAGGAATGCTTTCAGTTGGGGCTTGCCATACTGTGGCAGTTTGCAATATCTGGCTGAAACTTGCATAAGAATAACCTCCAGATTGACCTACTGACTTAATTTGAAATCTCTATTTCTTTCCCCCCTTTTGGTTAACCAATCCCACAATGTCAGAGCCAGGCTCATACCTGGGAATCATGTCCCACATTGTCAGGGCCAGGCTTAACTTTGAAAGTCATGGCTCGTGTTGTTATGGAGGCTTACAGCCATGGATGTCATATCCTATGTAGGGGGAGGATGTTAGAGTTTGGCTTAGAGACAAACCACATCTTGAGCAACAAAAGAGGTTTTTGGGGGATGACTCAGGCTTTAATTATAAGTAAGCTCAGCTTTGCTATTAGTGAAATAAATTTTTTAATGGCAAGCATCAAGATCGAGACCTTTGCTTATTAAATGGAGAGTATCTATTGCTTAAGAAAATATCAAGAATTCCTCAGATGGGGAAGTGTAATAGTTTCACTTTTTCTCCAGTCCCTTAAGGGACTTTGCAAATACTTTCTTATTTTCTGCCCAAAATATTCTGGAATGCATCAGAGTAAAATATTAACTTGTAGAGAATACTAAGATTTTTTTCTTTATTCTAGGTTTCATATCTGATAAAGCTGAATTAAGTTGTTTAAATAAACTGTCTAGACAGGTTAACTTAGATTTGAATTTTCTGCAGAAAATTAAAATTTTGAACAAAATAAACATCTCTTCTTTTGGTCTCACATAAATGTTAGAGTTTTAAAACAATATCAATATTATTTTTTTACCTGTATTCTGATTTACCTTATTCTTAACTATATCAGCTTCATTTACATCTCTTATCAGAGTCTGATTTCTTTTTCAGTTTTTGTTAGCAGTTGTTACATAGAGTAATGTTGACTTTTAGAGCTGAAGAGCTAACTCTGACTCTCAGATGTCACATAGATACTTAAAGTTCAAGGGAACTAGCAGGTTATATGAAGAGCAAAGCCTCTCAGAATTTAGAAATAACAGTGTAAGCTCAAGGGTAAATGTTTTATGTTCTTGATTAAATTTATTCCTAGATATTTATTCTTTTGGTTGCTATTGTAAACAGAAGATTTTTCTTGATTTCCTTCTCAGATAGCTTATTGCTGGTGTTTAGAATCACAACTGATTTTTACATGTTAATCTTGTGTCCTGACACTGCTGTACTTGTTTATTAGCTATAGTAGCTTTACTGTAGATTTTTCATGATTTTCTTCATACACTATCATGTCGTATACAAATAGTGAAAGTTTTAGTTCTTCTTTTCCCATTCTGGATGCCATTTATTCATTTTTTTGTGTCTTATTGCTCTAGCTAGAATTTCCAGCACAATATTGAATAACAATGGTGACAATGGGCATCCTTGTCCTGTTCCCTATCTGAGATGTAAACCTTTCAGCCTTTCCCCATTAAGGATGTTCTTAGCTGTGTGTTTTTCATATATTCCCTTTATCATGTTGAGGTAGCATCCTTCTATTCCTATCCTTTGATAGGTTTTCATCCACAAATGATGTTGAATTTTGTCAAATGCCTTTTCTCCATCAATCAAGATGATCATATGGTTTTGCATCTTTAATTTAGTCATGTGGTATATATACTGTAATCTCATACAGCAGTCACATCTATCCCAGAGTTGTAACTGTCATTTCTAAATTCTGAGATGCTGGGCTCTTTGTGTATAACCTAATTGTTCCCTGGAACTTCAGGTATCTGCATGACACCTGAGACTCAGAGCTAGAATTCTGCAGCTATGAAAGTCAACATTCCCCCATACAGCAATTGCTAAAACCCCTGAAAAAGTGAATAGACTTCAATTAGAGATATGAATGAAACTGATCTGGGTAGGACGAAGGTAAAGTAGTTTAAAAGGTAAAGGAAGACATTGACTGTGCTTTAAAGCTTCAACCTCTGTGTGAGACCAAAGGGAGGGAAGTTGATCTGGTGTAAAATTTATATTTTTGGTAGCACACTATCTAATCTAACTTTTATGGTCAGCTTATTCAAACACCATACTTAAATGAAACCTTGAATAGGGAGTGAGAACTTGTTGGTTTATACAGGTTGTGTGATGTCCCAATATATCCCAGAGTAATCTTGGCAGAAGATTAAAGTGTACTTGCAAAGTCCCCTTGAGGGACTGGGGGAAAAGGTGGGAATATTAAACATGCCCATCTGGGGAAGACCTGAGATTCTCACAAGCAGTTGGGAGTACCAATTTGATAGACCAGTTCTTTGATCTTGGGGCTTGCCCTTATGAAACTTATTTTTGCAAGGAAGAAACTAAGCATACTTATGATTATGCCTAAGAGTCACCCCTAGAGAACCTCTTTGGTTGCTCAGATGTGGCCTTTCTCTCTAAGTCAACTTCACATGTGAAATCACAACCCTCATTTCTATGTAGATCATGACGTGCAAGGCTATAAATCTCCCTCACAACATGGGACATAACTCCAAGGGATGAGCCTAGCCCTGATATTGTGGGAGTGAGAAAGACTTCTTGACCAAAATGAGGAAGAGAATTGAAACGAAATAATATTTCAGTGGCTGAGAGATTTCAATAAAGTCGAGAGGTCATTTTGGAGGTTATTCTTATGCAATATATAGATACCACCTTTCAGTTTTTTATGTATTGGAGTAGCTAGTGATAAATACCTGAAACTGCTGAACTGTAATCCAATAACCTTGATTCTTGAAGATGATTAAATAAGTATCGAGCTTTTGAGGTATAGCCAAGTGATTGCTGAAACCTTGTGACTGACACTTCCTTTATCCAATGTATAGGCAAACAAGTAAGAAAGGAAATAGACAATAAATAAGTAAATAATAGGGGAAGGGGTATGGGATGTTTTGGGTGTTCTTTTCCACTTTAATTTTTACTTTTATTCTTATTTTTACTTTTTTGCAGTAATGAAAATGTTCAAAAATCAATTGTGATGATGAACACACAGATATATGATAATATTGTGAACCACTGATTGTGCAATTTGGACAATTATAGGATATGTGAATATTTAATATATCTCAATAAAATTCCAGTTAAAAAATAGAAATAAACAAAAAGAACACAATCTTAAGCCAAAAAAGCTAAATCTTTATACATAAAAAAGAGTAAATGTGACTACTGTAAGAGCTTATAATCTAAGCCTTAATTTTAAGCATTTTTAAATGAAGCTACTTTCAGACATAAAAAAATTTGACTGTTGTCTTATATTGACAAATCATAGAAGAGGTTTTTCTATTTCACCTTCTCACGTGTACTAGAATTATGTTAATTAACAGATAAAATATCATTTATGTATTTGTCTTTTACATTCCCTTTTTCTTGTAGATGAAATTCTGACAGAGCTGATCACATATACTTTTAGAGACACATTAGAGAAAAGTAGTGTGACTGACAACTAAATGTGGTTGTTTCTACGATCTGGAGCTTTTACTAAGAATAACTAAGACCATGGCTAATAACATCATACCAGTGTCTAACATACAGATCAGTATCAGGATATATTATGGACAGTGAGAACATTGTCAAGTCATTGGGAATTTTAATACAATCTCAACATATATGAATAACATTTGACCCAACAAATTTAGCTAACAAAAGGACAGAAAAATCCTTTCAATTATTATAATACTTCCCAAACACCTCCTATGTAATATATTAAAGTATTTTAGCACCTCAATTTTAAAAGATGAAAGAACAAATCCTTTGTAACAGATTTCACTTGAAAATAGGAAAACTTGTCTTCTCAAATAAAGGATGTTAAGGCCAACATAAACACCAACAAGGATATTATTTTAATGCAAAATCATTTGTCTTCTTGACAATACTTGGATGATGAAGAAAAGTTTTTAAAAACTTTTCATTAAGATCAGACTAGCAATCCACATTATTATGTTTTTTGGAATATTTTAACAGAGAGAAAACTAAACTTTGACACAAAAGCCTTTATAAAAAACATTATAAATAGGCTTATTAAATTTTGGTCAGCACTGACTATGATAGAAAGAATTCACTTTTATCAATAATCTATAACTTTCTATATCTATTCAGGGCTTGTCTTTGGTGTACAAACAAAATTCACCTTAATCAGGGAGCATGATCATCTTAGTATGAAAAATAATAAAAATATTATCTATCCCACCTAGTCTTTATTTATCCAGACTGAATACAATCAAAAATAAATTTGATAACAAATTCACAAAGCTTTTTGAACATACATACTTCCTTCAATCTTATTCATGAAGTAGAGAAGAGACAGAGATACTACAAAATAATTTAAAAAGGAAGAAATTTATGCTTGTCTTTGGAACACACACCATGTGGTGGCAGCCGGACTCTCCCCAAACCCCAAAGAATGTGCTTCACCTTCTCCAACACCTGAGACAGCATGACTCATCTACTGCAATGAGGTGGAAGACCCATTCTCTGCCTCTGGGGCAAACTTACCCTCTCCATGGGCTTGAGTGGGTCTGTTCTCCTGGCCCTACTTCTTGACTTCAGGTCTCAGCCTCCATGGCTTTGCCTCTGAAGTTATTTTACACTCACAGTATCCCTTCTCTGAACCCTCCAGTACAGACTGACAGTGGCTCTGTTTATACAAGTCCCACAGCACTCTCATTGGCTTCCTATGCAGTAGCCTTGGATCATGCCCATCAGACATAAGGAGTTTCCCCAAATCCTTCCTGGATAACCCTATGTCCGATTCTGGTTTTCTCTTAAATGGCTGACTGGTTCCACATCTGATCAAATCCTCACATGGAGCACTATTCTCTGGGGTCTCCCTTCGTGGAAGCCCAGAATTTTCTAGGACATCAATTTCTGGTTTCTTTGACTCAAGAGTTCAGTTTTCAGCTTATCTCTCTCCTGTCGCATTTCACTATAAGCTGTGAGGAGAAACAAGGCTGTGCTTTCCACATTTAATTTGCAAATCTCTACTGCTAAATATTCAAGTTCATGGCTTTTAAAATCTGCCTTCCAGCCAAAGCCAATAGTCAATTTTTCCAGGTTATTTGCTATTTTACAATGAGGATCACCTTCCTTCCAGTCTGCAATAGTACATGCCTCATTTCTGTGTGGATAGAACCTGGTCAGGGGTATCTTTAGAGTCAATGCTTCTACTGACAGTCTCTTCAAAACATTCCAGGCCTTCTCTATCAAGCTCTTCACAACTCCTCCAAAATCTTCCCTTTATCCATTTAAAAAGCCATTCCAACATGTTTAGTATTTGCAAACTGTAGCAGCACCCCACTCCTGGTACCAAAATCTGTCCCAGTTTGCTAGCTGTCACAATGAAATATACCAGAATTGGAATGGCTTTTAAAAAAGGGAATTTAATAAGTTTCTGGTTTACAGTTCTAAGGCCGAGATAATGTCCAATCAAAGGCTTCCATGGAAAGATACCTTGGTTCAAGAAGGCCACTGAAGTTCAGGGTCTCTCTCTCTCAAGTGAGAAGGCACATGGTGAACAGGGTCAGGGTTTGTCTCTAATCTGGAAAGGCACATGGCAAACATGGCATCATCTGCTAGCTTTCTCTCCTGGGTTTCTTTCATGAAGCTCCCCAGGAGGCATTTTCCTTCTTCATCTCCAAAGATCGCTGGTGGTGGACTTTCTGCTTCTTTTGGCTATGTTGGTTTGCTCTCTCAGAATCTCTTGCATTCTCCAAAAGGTTTCCTCTTTTATAGGACTCCAGTAAACTAATCAAGACCCACCCAAGTAGGTGGAGATATGCCTCCACTTCATCCAGTTTATCAGTCACTCTTGATTAAATCACATCTCGAAGGAGAGGATCTAATTACAGATTCAAACATATAGTAGGGAATAGGGATTAGAAGAAATGGCTGGATTTATAAAATGGGATTAGGGTTAAAACATGGCTTTTCTAGAGTACATATATCCTTTCAAATAAGCACACATGGTATTGTAGCAAAGGATTTGGCTAAGTGGAAAAGTCCTGCACATGTAACTCTCTTCTATTATATTGATGGTGCAATGTCAGCCAGGATCTCTCTTTCAGAATTAAAAGAAGCTTCAGGCTCATTGCTACCTCACCGTGAGAGTCAGGGATGTATAGTCAATCATGACAAGCTACAAGGCCCTGGCTGTTCTGTCAAATTCTTGGGTCTTGTATGGTCAGGTTAGACAAAAACTATACTTTCTGCTGTAATGGATAAAGTGCAATGTTTCACTTGCTGCAAATGCAAAAACAACTAATAGTTTTCTTGGAATTGTTGGAGTATTGTAGGCCTTTTTTCCTCAGTTAGGCAAAATGTTAAAACCTTTATATGTTTTGATTAGGAAAGGCCATTCCTGAGACTAGGATACTTCCCAACAGGCTGCTTCTGAAAAGGCAAAGAAAGTGATAACACAGGCACAAGCCCATAGATCCAGACCTTCCCTGTGAATTGGATGTAGCCAGCACAGATAGAGGCTTTAGGTGGTGTCTATGGCAGAGACAACATTCTAAATGGATGTCCCTTGACTTTTGGTCACGATTATGGAAAGGGGCAGAACTGAGATACAGCTACATGGAAAACAATTGTGTGCTGCTGATAATCCCTTACTGCAAGTAGAGGGACTGACACAAAGATGCCCAGACACCTTAAAAATGGACATCCTTATTCAGGGATGGATAGCCAACATGCTTCTAAGCCATGCTCTGGCAGTGCCCAAGTGAGGACACTGACCAAATGGAAAGCCTATCTGCTACAGTGCAGCATTTTCAATACCAGCCCTCTAAGTGCAGAAATGCATTACATTCTCAGACCAGTGTCCTCCATAAAGGATTCAACAGCTAAGGTTGCTGCACTTAAAATGGCTGTTGAAATGCCATATATAGAAGGGACAGGTACCATTTCTGAGTCTGCTTGGTTCGCTGATGGATCCACTAGCAGGCAGCTTCCCACCTGGACAGCTGTGGCAGTGCAACACAGTACTGACATTACATGGTGGGAGACTGGTGTTATGCAAAGCAGTCAACGGGCTAAGTTAAGAGCAGTATATATTTAAAACACGCATGAGCCAGGAAATGTGTTGTCCATACCAACAACTGGGCTGTTTGCAAAGGCCTTTTGACCTGGATGGCAACAAGGAGGCAGTCATAGATCTCCCTCTCTGGAGACAAGAATTGTGGAAAGACATTTGAGATACTTCCAACAAGAAAAAGTAACTGTTTATTACATCCTTATCCACAAGCCCAACGTGTAATGCAGGGATGTGGAAGCAGATGCACTTGCATGAGTTTGGAGCAGCAGAGCTGAAACTAGAGAAGCAGTGGAATGGCTTCATTGGAAAGGCAGACACTAAGGGTATCAAACCCTGAGGCAATGACCCCAGCAGTTTCAGCTGCCAAGCACATGCCAGCAGCTAGTGGACATCACTAGAGAATGCCCTTCATGCTTCCTGTGTGGACTACATAAGCTACCACATTAGAGGGGGCACATCAGCTGATCACAAATCCTGGTGACCTAGTGACAAGTGGACTACATCCATCCCCTTCTGCTCTTGGAGGGGACAAGCAATGCTTTTACTGCTTACAGGACTTTTGTTAGCTTTGATGAGGGGACCCCTTTTACTGGGCAGACAGCCCAATCATGGGCCATTGATCTGGACATTATATGGACATTCCATCAACACTCAGTCCCACAGGTGTGGACCTTATTGAAAGAATGAATGGATTATTAAAGGAACAGGTAAATGATGATAAGAGGTGCTTGGATCAGTGGACTAAAAGGCTCTATAAGACTTTAACCCCTTTGAGTGCAACACCATGGGCTGCTGCGAAATGCTAATAGGAGATCAATGCAAGCATTGCAAATCCCACTTACAGGGCCAGCCACCTAACAGCCGAAGTGGGAAAATAGTAAAACTTGTTGCCTTTGCCTCAGGCCCATAAAAATTGGGAAAAGGAGATCAATAGGCCTTGGTGCTGGCCTATACAGCCACACTGGTTAGGAATCCTAAGTTCCTGGGGAATTAGAATTATCCAAACATTGAAATAATCAGAAAATGCCTGTTAAGATCTTTATCATCAATCTAGGGCCTCTTATTCCTACAGGAGCTATATGTAGACCCTTCTTATGACCAGATTAGCAATTAATATAATGGTGGAGGACTCTCAAGATTTGCAGGGAGAAAATATCTGGTATTTTAAACTTCCCCACAATGTTCCTCTGATAGTGGAACATTATGGGTAGCCTGTATATTGATCTAGCATGTATATTGTTAGATCAGCAGAAATTACCCCCTTGTTCCCCATAAATCTCTTTCTTTTCTCCCATAGCACCCTAGCAAACACTTTACTACAGTGGGCTTTAGCGGTAACTCATGCCTCCAATCAGACCCAGTGTGGGGCTTGCACAGAATTTTCATCTTCAATCACTACTGGCCTTCCTAGAGCTACGAACTGTGTGAGTTGGACTTTTTGGAGTATCCTAATGGCCTGGCAGAATTCAACACATCAAAAAATCTGACATTGTACCTGGAGACAGCCTATGTCCACACTACCTTTTAAAACTTTTTACCCCATGCACCTAGTAATTGGGAAATGGTTTAATTCCCTTTCTTGGCCATGGTGTCATCTCTTTGTAGAGTTGTTATCTCTATGTGGGGGGTCCCTAGTGCTCTGTTATATTTTATACTCTTGTTGTGGAATATGGTGCAATATCTGTCATACAGTCAACATAGTCAGCTGGGTTTGGGTGGATTGTAGGGATTCAGGGCCTGGGATTCCCCGCTATATTGAGAACATTCTCCTCCATATTGAGAACTGGTCGTTGCCCATAGCCACCTACATGACCAGGAAAGACATTAAAAGTTATCAGAGCTCCTCAGGGTGGAAAGAATGTACATAAACAAGGCATTGAAACTCCCCTCCCTAATCACTGCTGAAACCAAACCTCCAAACCCCTGTGTCACAAGACCCTGCTGAAACTCTGTTGTTTCACCCTGTGAAGTTTCTTAGTCCTGAACCCTTATAAACACTTACACTTCCTACCCTTTTTATGGAGTGTTAACCTTCATTTTCCATGCCAGCCACTTCCATGGAAGATCTTCTCCTGTTCATAAGTCTTACTAAAATTCATGTCTAACTCTGTGTCTGATGTGTCTTTTGGTCTTTGGGCTGCCCTGACCCAAGTTGTATGAGTGCTGAGTTGGAACACTAGACCAAATAACACCAATTAACAATTAAACACTCATTAAATGCTTAACACACTGATTAACAATTAAAGAAGCATTAAACACTTACTATACCTAGGTAGCAAAGCAATTTACAATTAAGCAGGTATCCTTAATATCATTAAATATGAATTAATTGTTGGATGGTGTGCTGGTTTGAAAGGATGTATGTCCCCTAGAAAAGCCATGTTTTAACCTAAATCTCATTTTGTAAAGGCAGAATAATCCCTATTGAATACTGTATGTTCGAAACTGTAATTAAATTATCTCCCTGGAGATGTGATGTAATCGAGAGTGGTTGTTAAGGTGGATTAGGTGATGACATGTCTCGACCCATTCAGGTGGGTCTTGATAAGTTTCTGGAGTCCTACAAAAGAGGAAACATTTTGGAGAATGAAAGAGATTCAAAGAGAGCAGAGAATGCTGCAGCACCACGAAGCAGAGCTGGTAAGGGTGGTAACCAAGCTTTCTGTAGCTGCCAGACATTCTTTTGTCCAGAGACTTGGCAATTGGATATTTGATGAAGAAGTCCATGAGCCAGCGACCTTTGGAATTGAAGAAGGAAAATGCCTCCTGGGGGAGCTTCATGAAACAGGAAACCAGGAGAGAAAGCTAGCAGATGATACCATGCTCACCATGTGCTCTTCCAGCTGAAAGAGAAACCGTGATTGTGTCCACCATGTGCCTTCACACTTGAGAGAGAAACCCTGAACTTCATCTGCCTTCTTGAACCAAGGTATCTTTCCCTGGATGGATGCCTTTGATTGGACATTTCAATAGACTTGTTTTAATTGGGACATTTTCTCAGCCTTAGAGCTGTAAACTAGGATCTTATTAAATTCCCCTTTTAAAAAGCCATTCTGTTTCTGGTATATTGCATTCTGGCAGCTAGCAAACTAGAACAGATGGCTTATTTTCCAGGAGTATGCTCAATAAAAAAATTCAGGGTAGGGTTTTAAATCTGTACAAACACAAGTCAAGGCCTCAAACCCCAAACACCATGGTAGCCAGAAAACAGAAAGGTTTAGAGGTCAAAGCAAGGAGTAAGGGGGTCATTCTGGAAATGGGACCTGCCATACTAACTTCTGACCCACTTTTACCCTGATCACCCTCACACCAAGTCAGATCCCAGGCTTGGAACTAGAAACAGTTTCTGTCTTTGAGGTTTTAATGGCACCATGAGTCTGGAGTGCTGGCAGAACAGAGAAAAATCTGATTGCCAAGCCTCTGGACAAAAGAATGTCTGGCAGCTACAGAAAGCTTGGTTACCACCCTTACTTGCTATGCTTGCACTCCAGAACTTTGGGAAGTTGGACCCCTTAGGAATCTTTGTCCCATCTAGGGGTCACCAAATTATTACCGGATAAAGATGGCAGATTATTGCCTAATTCACTCAATGACCAATTACTGAACACTGGGGTTATAACACTGTGGGTGTTATAAACTGAGGCATTGAGGGGCCGCTAACCAGTATGGATATGTGTGGACTGGTTGATGTATCCATTCCAGTTCTTTGCAGCTGGGGAGAACTTGCATTACTTTCTGGAGGATGTTCTTAGATGAAGCCAATTTTAATGTTTCTTAGATCTCTCTGATATGCACATTGTTTGGGAGTGGATCTTGGATTGATCATCTCTATTTCCTGCATACAGTTTTCATTGGCACTGAATATTAATTAAATAACCTTTATAATGAGAAAGTTTTGGCAAATTTTGTGGCTTAGGCAAATAATCATCATTATCATCAGTGTGGCAGAAAGTTTCAATGGCTAGCCAGAAAGACATTCAAGTAGTGAATGTATCATACTTAACATTCTATTTGCCAGTGACAATAGAGAAGAGATCCCTACAAGATGGCACCAGGGTTATTATATCTCCAATATTAGCTCTCCTGACAGACTCTGCAACAATTTGTCACCATTCAAGTCACGGCAGAAGAGATGTGAAGCAATTTAGACTGAAAGGCAGAGGTTATCTCTGACCTGATGTTTCATGGAGCCATTGGGACAAAAGTAGGAGAAGGGTATCTGGAGCATCATTTGAGGAATTTTTGGTCTTATTCTCCAAAATTTTTGCTGATCTATTACCTTGGGCATTAAATTTGTCCTCAACTGTCTATGCCTTGGAGTGGGTGGAGAAATCCATGACCTAAATATGTATCTTTGATATCTTAAAAGGAAGGAAATTTCAAAGACTTTTGTCCCAAAGGGTCCAATCTTGAAGGAGAAATTGCTATTGCCATTGGCTGGACCAAATGAGTAGAACATTGACAATGATGGGGGAGTTTGTAAAGGTATGAAATTGCAGATAATTGTTGTCCAGGACATCATCCAATGCTAAGATGACTGCCTGGAGTTCATACAATTGTGCTGACCTTTGTGACTAATCTTTTATCAGGGATATCCTGGTTAAGGGATATAAAGCAGCAGTCTTCCAGCAAACTCCATTTTGTTTGATGGTGTCACTGCTATCCATAAATTATACAAGTTCCTTTTGCTCTTCTCTCAGTTGATCCAGGGGGCTCTTCAGTTAGCCAATATTTCCAAGAGAGCAGTGACATTCTCCAGCACATTGGTATCTGTCAAGAGACCTGGGAGGAAGGAGGCCACCTCCTGCAGGTGGGACATACCAGAGGTCCCATGTTTGGCTCTATACTATAT
>PVIY010054399.1:0-14237 GCA_004026745.1 Myrmecophaga tridactyla
AAATTTTTTTTTTCTGTTTGTTATATTTTTCTGTTGTCTTTTTATTTCTTTTTCTGAATTGATGCTAATGT
Organism: Myrmecophaga tridactyla; assembly: GCA_004026745.1. Lineage (NCBI taxonomy): Eukaryota > Metazoa > Chordata > Mammalia > Pilosa > Myrmecophagidae > Myrmecophaga > Myrmecophaga tridactyla. The sequence goes on from PVIY010054399.1 coordinate 72, forward strand.
TCTGGGAAATGATCATGATGATGAATATGCAACTATGTGATGATATTGTGAATTGCTGAGTGTATGTGTTGGGAATGTTTGTGTTTCTTGTAATTTTTTTTAATTAATAAAAAATTAAAAAAAAAAAAGTCTAGTTAAATGACATTGCCTCATAAGTTTTACTTTGTAAAGCAGGAAAACCCCAAAAACACCCTCTAAAACAAATAGTGGCACTTACCTGAAGTCTCTGAATGGATTTTAAAATAGAGTCATTGATCATTAAGACTGTATTACGATGGCTCCAGAAATATCTTAAAACAGTCACCAGAATTTAAAATTCAAATTTTTCTGCCATAATGTAATCCTATTTGCTGTAAGCATCCCTCAACTTCATAAATGATATTTCAAATATAATAGCACAGTAGCTATTCAGTTCTTTATTCCAATGGCAATGTTTTTATTAAATACTCATTAAAAAATTTTTAAATTGGTATTTTGGTGGCAAATTTGAAAAGAACATTTCTTATCAATCATAGTAACATATAATAATATGAAATGCTGATGTGGATAGATGTTTTCAAAAAGAAAAAAAAAACATTCCTAACAACTATAAGAGTATCCATTGTAATGTAGAATCACAACAATTTTACTGAACAAATGATATGATGTGGTTTTAAAAAAAATGTTGATCAAGAAGCATCTGATTTTAAGGAAACTCTTTAATATGTAAATGCTGTATTTTCAAAGATATAAATAACTGGCACCCTACTCCTAACCCCTCACTCTCACTAAATCTTACTCCGGTAAGGCACATAAAATTTCTTTTAATTTTTAAAATGGGAACAAGATAGATATAGGATCAAAATGCTGTTATCTTTAATTTTTTTATTTCTTTCTTCACTATGCCAAGCTAGTTTACATGCCTAAAACATTATAATGGGCTAGGAAGTTTAAAAGGATGTTGACTTTTAAGTTTCTAACTAATCTTTATTCATAGAAATAAAGTAGCTATTAGCCTTAAGCACATTTTCTAAAATGTCATGCAATCATTTACAGTTTAAGATTTGCATTTAAGATATTGCTGTAGTTTGTAGGCTGCCAGAATGCAACATACCAGAACTGGAACGGCTTTCATAAAGAGGAATTTAAACAGTTCTAAGACTGTGAAAATGTTGAAATTAAGGCATCAAGGCAAAGATACCTTAATGCCAAAGAAGGGCTGATGAAATTCAGGGTTTCTCTCTCAGGTGGTAGGGCATACGGCGCGGTCTGATAGCATTCTTTCCGCATTTCATAAAGCTTCCCTGGGGGCGTTTTCCTTCTGCTCCAAACTTCTCTGGCTGCATGGGCTCTGGTGGCGCTAAAGCTTTTTCCAAAATGGTTCCCTCTTAACGGGCTCCAGTAAGTAATCCCACCTTGAATGGGTGGAGACACATCTCCACAGAAACCATATAATCAAAAATTACCACCCACCACTGGGTAAGTCGTATATCCAAGGAAACAATAAAAAAGATTCCATCCAGCAATACTGAATGAGGATTAAAGGACATGTCTTTTCTGGAGTATATAATATTTGAACTGTGCCAGTTCAAACTGGCACAGACATTAAACCTTATTTTATGTATTTATTAAAATATAATAAATTAAACAGATACCTCCAACCTTATATGGCTCTTAATATTTTTCACAGTGTGCAGTATTTGAATCTGAAGATGAGAAACACAAAATCATATTCATCACAATCACCTCTTTTTTAAAGTTGGCTAGATATCTATCTATGTTCAACATGGGTTTAAGAAAACTATAGCACTACATTTATAAGCAAACCATGAAACTTTATTTTGAGTAGTATCTAAGAAAGCTTTATATGAAGCTTCAAAAAAGGAAGTAGGGGAAGTATGAGTTACTAGCTATCCATCAGGAAATAATGTTAATAGTTTAAAGTCCTTCATAGAAATTTATTAAAGAGGAGGCAACATTGTTTAAAATTTGACAGAGATGAAACAATCTCAATAACAATTTAGCCTTATAATTTTAGACCACTGAGGATACTTTCTAGTTACAAATTTAAATCTTTGAAGTACAAACAAGTGAACCAAATATTAGTGCTAGATGATTCCTTATCCTTTAATGTTCTCAAAAATGAAGCATAATATACTGATGATTCCTTCATAAAACTGCTCCCTTAAACCACAACTTCAAAATACCTTGACTTAGAGAATATCACATTTTTTCAATTCCTATCCTTCTCTACATAGTCATCATATATAGGTACCCATGACAACATCTGTTTGAAAAAGATGGATAATGTTGCCCTTAGAACTTTTATTTCAAGTTTAATCCCTGATATCAGTAATATTTAGATGAACTTTCCTTTTCCATGTAGTAAAAACTAAAGACATTAAATCTGTGTCTAAAACCAAACAAAGTACAGTTTTATCCATGAAACTGTGTATGTTCTATCCTGACATTTGGCTACAAAGATCATACAAATGTACTGACAGGATGTCATTATGAATACAAAGGATTTTATATGTATATGATTTCCCTAACAACTTAAAAATCAATTTAAAAAACTGTCTCAACATTGGGTAGCTGTCTAAATGCTGAATTAAAAATTCAGGATTCCCTTATCTCTCCTCAAAGGGAAGCTGCTATATGAATGTTAAAAGTGCAATAAGTAAAAAAATAAAATTAAAAAACCTGGTTTGGGATAGCTATAGCTTATATATAAAGCAGAGCACGAAATGATGTAAAAACTTGTTCACTAGAACAGAGCATCAAATAATATTTAATGAATGTTATAGCCCAAAGAAAGCAGCAGAAAAATCACATAGCCCAGTTGCATTCACATTAGTTTTTTAACCACACTGTTACCACTCTTCACAAACCCTATAGTAAACAAAATCAATTAACACAAACTCAGACCAATAAATTTTGAATGGATGTTTAGTAAAATCAGTTTGGCTTACTGCTAAAGGTGTTAAGAAAAGTTCATCATACATACTATAACATTTCACAAAGAGCATGAGTTAACAATGAAAAATAAAAGCCATCTCCTTATTGTGGCTACAGATAAAAAAAGAGAAAGATTTAGCATTTAATATGGAAACTTTGCAATACATTCTAAGGGTGGTTGAAGAGGCCGGCAGCTAAAAACAGTGATAACCAGGACAGCAGACGCAATTATGACCAAGATACAATATTCTGTTGTATGAAATAAAAGTCTATAGATTGACAAAAAATATTCTAAATAAAAAGTCAACTAGGATTATTAGTTCTTTAAATGTGGGACTGGCAAAAATGATATTCCTGGGAGTCAATGAAAAAACCAGACCAAACCAAACCAAACTAGCTGATGTTTAAAGTAGAAGCCTCCAGAAATGTGTGATTTTTTTCATTTACCATTCCTATTTCAGTTTCTTTTTTCAATCCTTCTAAATACTAGCTGGAATTTCTAAAACGGAGACAACGCATTTCTTTCTAAATCTTCTCTTAATACATGCTAAATCAAAGCACAACATGCTAAGAGTATCACAGCACTGTTCTGACACACTACAGCATCTATCTCTCGGCTCTTCAAAATGTTGGTGCTATTTTAATGATTCAGTGAATGCTTCTTTTTGCGTACGATGTTTAAGTGATCTGGTCCCTGAACCACAAATTCACAGTGCAGGAGACTGTAGTACTTCACCTGAATGTATGAAAACATGAAAGGAAGTTCTGAGTTGAACTTTTTAACATGCACAGCATAAAAGAGTGGAATGATTGATCAAATTTTGAAGCTCCAACTCAGGGCACTTACCCTCTGGTGAATCATATGACCCAGCAGAAGTTTCTTTCAATTAGCTGATCAAATCAAGATCAGCCCCACCAATGAAAACAAAGTTCAAAACCTTGTTTCCTAATAAGGATGTGTAACTACCATACAATCAAGTTATGAACTACACCATATAAGTTCTGAAGCAAACAGAAAACAAAGTCAAAGTTAGGATCTAAGCTCATGGTTTAAAGCTTACAAGAAATGAGGAACAAATGAGTGCTATGTAGTCTAACAGGACATGCAGTGACACCAGCACCACTGCTGTGTCAGTGATCGCTGAACCGATTTCTATGTTGAGAAAACACACACGTGTATTACCATTTCTCTACTAAATACATATATCTCTCATATAAATAGATCCTTAAAGGAAACACTGATTTTACATTGTCTTTTGAAAATAATTTTGCATTGAATCACAATAAATTTCAATTCACTGCTGTACACCTTAAATTGCTTAGAACAACATTACAGATGTTTGCACAGAGAATTATAGTAATATACAAGAGCATGTCAAAAATTGGATGAACATTTAAAGTAAAAAAGTTTTATAACCAGGCTGTACGAATATTAGGGGGTTTAGGTCTTAGCAACAGGCCACCACTGGATTTGTCAAAAACCAATCGTTCACTCTTACAACTGAGACCACTGGTAGCACTGGATGTCCTGGAAACTCCTCCTGGAAATATGCAGAGAACAAGAAATAATTTGAATTGTTTAAACTAAATACATACAGCATCATCTGATAAACTTCCTCTTTTAATTTTAAGTTCAGGCTAGTTTTTCTTCCCCATCCCACATGTGTGTTTAATAGTCTAACAATGGCTTTCAATCAGGAATGCACTTCTGAATTGCCTGTGAAATTTAAAACATACACTAACAAACATGTCCAGACTCTATACAAGGAAGGGGATTTTGATTTTCAACAGATTTAGGTAGGAGTAAATGTCTTTTAATGTCTCTCAAATGATTCAGGGCGGGGGGGTGGGGTGGGGAGAATGCTTTGTATAACCAAGTATACATTCATTGACCAAATAATTTACCAATCAAGGTATGATACTAAGTAGGGGCTACTGGAATAAGAGCCTATCTTAGTCACTATACCAAGGAAGCATTGTTTGTAGAATGAATGAATAAAATTACTAGTTATCTGAGTGTTTAGAACTCACATGAACAGTATGAAATTCTGGAATTGTAAGTAGTTTAACTTTCTCTTAGTTGGATTCTATTTTTTATGGTCTTGACTACATACTTGAAATATCAGCACAGACACGTGCAAAGGAAAATGGCCTTTCTATATATTGCGTTCTCCAGGACTAAGAGGTCACTCCATTCCCACATTTTTTGGAGTACACAACTGGCTACGGGTGCACCAAGGATTAAAAGGTAATATATCTGATTATTCTAGAGACTGCTAACTTCTCTTTTAGTTTCCCACTAAGGAAGAAAGCAAATATAAGAGCTGGAACATATTAGCAATAAACCTTAACTGGCTAGGGAGAGTGTTTTAGAAATTTTTAACAGCACATTCATTAATTTCTTCCTTTAATAATGCATTGAAACTAATCTTTCTTCAATACATGTATTAAAATTAAAGTCCCTCCTCCATTATCTAAAAAATGATTAATATTTCCCATTGTTTTATCTACTGGTTTCCTTCCTACGCTGCCATATGTGCTGTAAACAAAATGTGAAATTAAGTGAACACAAATAAAACAAAGCATACCTGTGAAAAATTATAGAATGCAATCCAGAAGTTAGCATTTTCAAACTCTTATCATAGAACTTGTTATATTTAAAAAATAAAAGGCTCAAAGATACAAACAAATACAAAATAAATTTGAATATGCTTACTTAGTGGGCTATATTGGCTAAGAGGGCTGTACTGGCCAAGAGAAGATCTCATGCGTCTTGAGGATGGTGACGAGTTGAGATAGCCCATGTTGCGATGATAGTCCATTAATTGTTCTGAGCGTTTCATACCAACTGTGGGTTTCACAGCTTCAAGTCTTTTTAATAAAGCCTTCATTAAAGACAATGGATTTGAAAGTCAATGTTAAAGAAACAGTAATAGTTTTTACAAAGACAAATACTTTCTAGAACCTGAAATTTATTCAATGAAGTACATAAGATTTTAAATCATTCCTGGCCACATGAAAAAAAAATTCAAATAATACTTTTAGAAAAATCTAAGGGTTTTTTCCTATTCTATAGTTGACCAAAATTACTATGTTTTTAAAAGCTCCTATTAGGCACATCTCTCCTCCAAAGTACTATAAAACTGAAATATATTAAATCTGGTTTTCTCATAGACTGACGAACAGGAGTGATAATGCTAAGAGCCCAGTGTTCAACCATAGGAATGACCATAAACATATTTAAACTACTTAAATTCTATATATGCGTATTATAGAGCAAGGGTTTTTAATCTGTTTTCTTTGTAGTAATGCCTTAAGTGCTACTAGGACACTGAAGAAAGGCCAGGTGGGCTGGCTCTCATGTCTCCTACTTTTTACTAGCCTAACTCTCTGCTTTCTGTATTTCTGTTTCATATGGGGTAGAGTGTGCATAAAATTCAGTTTGGAAAAAAAAAGTCTGTGCCGTTAAGTAGTTTGAAAACCAGTACAATAGAATATAAAGCTTTGTAAAGGATATATAAACCAATTAGCCAAGGTAACACAGCATCTAATATCATGTATTTTCTTTAATGTGACTCAGTAATACTATCAAATGTAAAGAGATTTCAATTTTATTAATAAATCAGAAAGTAAAAGTGTATTTCTTTGATTTTTACAGGCATTGTTAAGAAAGGAGTATTCAGGTAGACCAAATGGATTGGGCAACTGATCCATGGTTGTATTTTATTATTATATGGATTTCACATTTCTCTGTAGGAAGTTGCTCTTTACTTGTTCAGAGAGTGCTCTTTTGCAATAAGATTCACATAAAAGAATTAGTCTCATAAATTCAATCACAGGATAATTTTTCTTTCTTCTTCAACTTGGGTTTTGCTCTTATCAGTTTTATCTTGTGCCCTACTATTCTGAGGTTCTATCAGCAGTGTTCTTGATTAATTACAGAGAAAAGATAGAATGTGGGGTAGATCAAGGTGAAATATTCGGGGGAAGAATGGTTAAGAAAGGAAGAGAGGAAGGTGCTGTATAAACAAAGGAGGCAGAAGACAAGTGGCAGAGGTGCGGAACACATGAGGAAGCAGAAAGACCATGAGAGAACATCACTGTCGGTCTGCATGCACTGGAGCTACTGGAGCTCAACCCCACCCACTCTTGCAAGCAGGCTGCCTTGGGGTCCAATGCCTGGCTAACTGTGGACGACCATGAAAAATCCTCTTTACCAAGAACAAGAGGGTACCCAGTCAGTCACTGATTATCTGATACACTGATAATCACTGATTATCGCTTTTGAGTACTGAATTTGGATCTGGTTCCAGACTCTAAGGATAGCTACTGTTTCAACCCACCCAGGACAAAGGCAGCAGCAACCACTGTTTTAACCTTTCCGGACAGTGGTGGAAGTGGTGGAGATTTAAAGTCACAGGGCTTCTCAGGATGATAAAAGAAATATTAAAAATGGAAATAGCTTAAGAAAACTATGGGACACCTCCAAGCACACCAATATACATGTTATGGGAGTACCAGAAGGAAAAGAAAGAAAGGGGCAGAAAGAATAGTGAAATAAATAATGGCAGAGAATTTCCCAAACCTGACAAAGATGTAGCAGACTACTTCCCAAATCTAGCAAAGACGTACATCCAAGAATGTCAGAGAACACCAAACAGGACAAACATGAAGAAAAATATACTACACTAAATACTGATTACACTATCAAATGCGAAAGACAATGAAAGAATTCTGAAAGCTGCAAGAGAAAAGCGACATGTCATGTTACTCACAATGACTGAATAAGATTGAGTGCTAATTTCTAATCAGAAACCAAGGTGGCAAGAGGGCAGTGGATTGAAATACTTAAATGTGCCAAAAGAAAACAACTGTCAACAAAGAATTTTATATCTGGTGAGATTCTCTTTCAAAAACGAGGGAGACTGAAACATTCTCAGATAAACAAAAGCTGAAGGAGTACATCACCACTAGACCTGCCTTAAAAGCAATGGCAAAGGAAGTTCTTCAGACTGAAACAAGAGGACACTAGTAGTTCAAAGCAATGTAAAAAAAAAACAGAGACCTGCAGTAAAGATAACCATTTGAGTAATTATAAATGCCAGTAGGGTATTCTTTGGTATGTAACTCCATTTCTTAGCTCCTACAGATGCTGAAATGCAAATGCAAAAAAAAGTCATGATAAATCTGTGTATCTGAACCTACAATGTACAAAGATATAAGTAGTAAGATATAGGTAGTACAAAAAAATGTTGGGGAAACAAAAGGGTATAGGAAAAATTTATGTGCATGATATTGAAATTAAGTTAGTATCAAACCAAATATAACTGCTATATATTTAGGATGTTAAATGTTCATACTATGATAACAGAAGGAAAACAGATGAAAAATATATTCAGGTAGAAATGAGAAGGTACTTGATATGATTCAACACAAGAAAGCAAATAAATATAAAAGTAGGTTTTAAGGGAAGTGAGGCATAAAAAAGGTTTAAGACTTTAAAAGGCTAAACAATGTCAGAAGACCTGTATTATAAGTATTGACAATAAACACAAATGAATTAAACTCTCCAACGGATAACAAAGCATGATCCAACTATATGCTGTCTGCAAAAGACTCACCATAAAGTCAAAGATATAACTAGTTTGGTGGTTAAAGGATGGAAAAAAATATACCATGCAAGTAGTTAACCAAAAATGAGCTGGGGTGGCTATTGCTTAAATAGACGTTGAGTAAAAAAAAAAAAGTTTTGAGGGTCAAAAATGGTCATTACATATTGTTCTAGTCTGCCAAAGCTGCCAGAATGCAACACACCAGAGATGGACTAGCTTTCAATAAAAGGAGATTTATTTAGTTAAAAACGTATAGTTCTTCAGATAAAGGCAGCTAACTTTCATCCGAGGTTCTCTCTTACATGGGAAGGCACAGGGCGATCTCTGCTGGCCTTCTCTCCAGGCTTCTGGCTTCCAACAGCTTTCCGCAGGGTGATTCCTTTCTGCATCTCCAAAGGTCTGGGATGAGCTGCAAGTGCTGAGATGAGGTATGCTGAGCTACTTGAGCTGTACTGCACTGAGCTCTCTCTTTTAAACTTTCCATAATAAAATTAATCACTCATTGTGGAAGGCACTCCCCTTAGAGACTGCAAATGTAATCAACTATAGCTGAGTTTCATAGGCTATTGATTCAAATCCACAGCAACAGAACCAGGAACCATCACCTGGCCAAGTTGACGCCTGAAACTAACTACCACACATATATTAAAACGAACAATTTAACAGGAAGAGGTAACAATTATAAATATACATATACTTAACAGCATAGCCACAAAATACATGAAGCAGATACATATCTACATACCACTCTCAATAATGGACAGAATGTCTAGTCAAAAGATCAGTAAGAAGTACCGAACATAAATGATAACTCTAAATCAACTAGATCTAAAGGACATATACTGAATACTGCACCCAACGAAAACAGAACACACATTCTTCTGGAGTGTACATGGATCATTCTCCAAGATAGGCCATACGTTCATGTACAAATCTCAGTACATTCAAAAATACTGAAATCATAGAATGTATATTCTCCAATGAAAATAGAATGAAGCCAGAATATAATATCCGAAGTGAAAGGGAAACTTTGAAAATAAGCGGAACTTTAACAGCATACTCTTAAACAACCAATGGGTTAAAAAGGAAATCAGAAGCGAAATTAGGAAATACCTTGAGGAAAATGAAAATATACCAAAACTTAAGGGATGCAGTGAAGGTAGTGCTGAGAGGGAAATTTATAGCTAGCTCTAAATGCTCACATAAAAAGGAAGATTTCAAATCAGAGACTTAATCTTAAAATTGGAAGAACTAGAAAAAGAGCAAATGAAGCCAAGCAGAAGGAAAGAACAAACAGAGATAAATGAAAAGAGAGAGAGAGAGAGAAAAAATCAACAAAACCAAAGGTTAGTTCTTTGAAAATGTCAACAAATTTTAGTTAGATTGAAAAATTAAAAAAAAGCAGATATCTAACTCCCTTATTAAACTCTCAGATATTAAAAATAAACCCTTCAGTTAGATTGAAAAAAAAAGAGAGCAGATACAAATAATGAAAATCAGAAATGGAAAGGGAGACATTACTATTGATTCTGCTGAAATATAAAGGACTATAAGTGGATACTATGAACAACTATATGCCAATAAATTAGATAACCTAGATGAAATGGACAAATTCTTAGAAACACACCATCTACCATCTTCTTGATTCAAGAAGAAACAAAGTATCTCAACAAACCAATTATTAGTAGAGATTGAATTAGTAATCAAAACCTCCGAAGAAAGAAAGGCCCAGGAGCAGATGGTTTCACAGGGGAGTTCTACCAATCATTCCAAGAAGAATTAACTTCAATTCTGCTCAAATTCTTCCAAAAAATTGAAGAGGAGTGAATATTCCCTAACTCATTCTAGAGGCCAACATCACCCTCATTACAAAGCCATATAAAGATATCTACAGACCTATTTCTTAGGAATATGATGCAAAATTCCTCAACAAAATATTAGTAAACTGAATCCATCAGCATACTGAAAGAGTTACACACCATGACCAAGTGGGATTTATCCCTGGTATGCAAGGTTGGTTCAACATAAGAAAATCAATTAATGTATTATACCACATATTAACAAAAACAAGAAAAAATACATAATCATCTCAACACAGAAAAGGCACTTGACAAAATATAGCACACTTTCATGATAAAAATACTTAGAACACTAACAACAGAAGTAAACTTCCTCAATATGATATAGGGCATATATGAAAAGCCCACAGCTAACATCCTACTTAATGTTGAAAGGCTGAAAACTTTCCCTTTATGATCAGGAACAAGATGAGGACATGCACTGTCACCACCATTATTCAATATTGTACTGGAAGTTCTTGCCAGAGCAATTATACAAGAAAAAGAAGTAACAGGCATCCAAATTGGTTATGAAGAAGTAAAACTTTCCCTATTTGCAGGTGACATGATCCTTGTGATGCTTAGGTTTATGTGTCAAGTTGGCTAGAAATGGTGCCCAGTTGTCTGATCAAGCCAGCACTGGCCTGTTACTGTGAGGATATTCTGTGGACTTAAATAATCAGTAAGCTGATTCCATTAATGACTGACTATATCCACAATTTAGTAAGGAGTGCCTTCAGCAATGACAAACATTTAATCCAATCAGCTGAAGGGTTTAAAAGGAAAAGTGATGACTTCAGCAGCCAGAAGAGTGAATTTTCATTTCTACTTCAGCCAGCCAGCCACTCTTACGGAATTCACTGAAAACCTTCACTGGAGTTGACAGCTTGCAGTCTGCTCTTTGGAATTTGGACTTGTGCATCCCCACAGTTGCATGAGACACTTTTATACAATTTTTAGTAAAACTGACAGATAACTCCTTATCTGTCTATTGGTTCTATTTCCCTAGAGAACCCTAATACAGTCCAAAATAGAGAAAATCCTGTAAAAATCCACTACCAAGCTTCCTGAGCTAAAAAATGAATTTAGAAAAGGGGCAGAGTTCAAGATCAACACCCTAAAATCAGGAGAATACACAAGCAATGAACAACTGAAATGAGAAATTAAGAAAAAAATTCCATTCACAATTGCAACTAAAAGAATAAATTATCTAAGAATAAATCTAACCAAGGATGTAAAGGATTCATACACAGAAAACTGTAAAACATTACTAAATGATATCAAAAGAGACCTAAGTAAATGGAAGGATAGTCCATATTCATGGTCTGGAACACTAAGTATCATTAAGCTGTCAATCGTATTCAAAGCAACTGATAAATTCAATACAATCCCAATCAAAAGTTCAACAACCTTCTTTGCAGAAATGGTAAAAGCAATTATCAAATTTGTTGGGAAGGGTAAAGGGCCTCTAAAATCTAAAGCTATTCTCAAGAAAGAATAATGTTGGAGGACTCACACTTCCTGATCTTAAAACTTATTACAAAGTCACTGTAATAAAAAATACATGGTATTGGCACAAGGAGAGACATAAAGATCAATTGAGGCGGGCCACAGTGGCTCAGCAGGCAGAATTCTCTCACCTGCCATGCTGGAGACCTGGGTTCGATTCTCCGTGCCTGCCCATGCAAAAAAAAAGGTCAACTGAATAGAATGGAGAGCTCAGAATCAACACTCAAACTGATGGTCAATTGAGTTTTTTTTTTTCTTAATCAGGCAATCAGATCTTTACTCAAGAAAAACCAGATTTAGACTAAATTACCATTTCCATAAATAGAATCACTGAGTGAAACATTAACATCAAAACAAAATGCATGATTAATGAAGAAGTTGAAAGTTCTATTGTTACTAAAGGTTTTCTTCTCCTCCTGCAAGGTTGTTACTTCACTGTATAAAAATAGCACTAGCAAATGTGGCATAGTACTATTCCCGACCTGACATTGTACAACTAACAAAAACTTATCTCCACTCCCTTTTATTTCCAGTGAAAATATGAAAGAATTTTGACCCAAACCCAGGGATTGGTATAAGCAAGTTACAATATCATGTAAGGCTTAAGATAACAATGTTATCTGTGAATTACATAATTTTTACAATATTTTTTTTTGCATGTGGAGAACAGAGACATGGATGTTTGGAGATGCTTGAAACCCAGCAGATGTCGCTATGAGATGTTAAGTAAGCCCAAACCTGGAGAGGCAGATACCAGCCATGTGATTACCCAGCTGACAAAGGTGTTCCTAACCCATGGACCTTCCTTGAATTAATGTAACCTCTTGTTGGTTTTGATTTGCATTTCCCTGATGACTCATGATGTTGAGCATCTTTTCATGTGCTTTCTGGCCATCTGTATCTCTTCTTTGTAGAGATATCTGTTCAAGTCTTTTGCCCATTTTTAAATTGGGTTGTTTGCCTTTTTGTTGTTAAGTGGAAAGATTTCCTTATATATAGTGAATCCACAACCCTCCACACTCCTGCAAACATGGCGCTGCACATGCTCGGAACATGCGGACAACCAACTTGCTGCCTGTGCCTGGCCTTGGTGAGACATGGTATGTAAAGTTTTCAGAACAATATCTGGAATGTAGTAAGGCTTATTAAACAAATATCAATACTATCATTAATAGTGCTACACATTATTTTCTAATTGTTTGATCTATCATATAATCTTTTCAGCTAAGTTATAAATTACGTGACAGGTAGAACAGTATTTCATATTTATATTTTTCTTATATTCCTCCAATGCCTTATATAGCTCACTGTAAACATTAAACAAATATCTGTTTAATGAACGGAAAAATGGAAAAAATGGTTATATTCTAATGTATGTTTTATGAAATCAGATTCTAATAAAGAATCCAAAAGAGTTTGCCCAAATATTTCTTTTAAATCCAAGAAGTGTTCTATTTGGATTAAATTTTGCCTATCTTTTAACAGGAAGGTTAAAATAAAAGAAAGAAAAAATAATGTGTTAATGATTTCTGCAGCTGCTAGCAGAGGAACTCTGCTTTATCTAAAGCATCTAAAGAGATGAAGCAAAGACTCTGTGAGGACATTAAAAGACAACGGTCATACTCAGGGAAAATCAGGAGGACTATTCTTCATATTTCTCCATAGCTAGAGCCTTCCTTAGTTACCATTTCCTCTTTTATGGAAGGAGACAATAGATTATAACCAGAGAAAAACCAGACTGAGTAAACTATAAATTTTAAGACCTGAGAACAAGGTACTGACCTAATTAGTGGATTATTACTCATATTAGGTGTAAGATTTCATATAAATTCATTTTCTTGATAATGTATCACTCTCCATTTAATAATTTTCATATTCTAAGGGTTCTAAAATACTCGTCTAGATCAGCAAAGGAGGAAGAAAGTATTTTATTTTATAATGTTTTTAAGATCTTGTCTGAATTTTCTGAGTTACACATGCATTTATTCCTATTTTTTAAATATTTCAGTACAGAAACCCAAGTAGGAAGATTATAGTCTACTTTATTCTCTATTTATATTTCTCTGTATTTAAAAATGTCTAATGAATATTATATACATGTATAAAATCTTAGAAAGTAAAAATCAAAAAAAGTAAGTTAACTCCTTCATTTGAGTTCTAGGCTCTAATCCTGATACATTCCTGCAGGAATCTTAATTCTTCCCTAAACCTCCTTCAAATTACACCCTATCTACTCCACTTTCTTCCAACCTCCTCCCCTCTCCCCCACT
>PVIY010054400.1:0-14238 GCA_004026745.1 Myrmecophaga tridactyla
ATTGGATTGGCTATCTTTTTGTTGTTGAGTTGAACAATCTCTTTATAAATTCTGGATACTAGACCTTTATCTGATATGTCGTTCCCAAATATTGTCTCCCATTGTGTAGGTTGTCTTTTTATTTTCTTGATGAAGTTCTTTGATGCACAAAAGTGTTTAATTTTGAGGAGCTCCCATTTGTTTATTTCTTTCTTCAGTGGGGAGCCTCTCTCTTGCAAGTAAGAATTTTTCACAGTGCAATGCTCTTCACTGCAAGGCAGTAAGAATGAGTTTTAATTAGCGGTGAGCTGGTGACTGCCAGCCTCGGCCAAATGCATACCCGCTACGAACAAGCATGCACACCCTCAGAGATTCCAGAATCCCGACACCTAGCACCAGCATTGCATTATGGTTTTCGCTGCTAAATCGATTGGGATAACAGTCGCCGTGGCCTGAACCTTAAAGAAATGTCCCCGGACATAGCTAATTGGTACGCAGCCATTTCTGCTGAACCATGTGTCACCCTCCACTCTCGACAGATACCGTCTTTCTCCTCCTGAAAGCCTTGCACATTGCAAAGCCTGCTAAGCAGCCATGAAGCGCACACCCCATTGTGTCCAGCTTGCACCGACAATGGACTTTTATGTCCACTTGGACCCCAGGCTGAGAAAGGAGACCAAGCCTGTTCATAAAGTTGGTTGAGGTTTAAATGCTCCCTATAGGTTAAATTGTGGAATTTGAGCCTCGTATGTTATTTTGTTCTTGAATTCACAAATGCGCCCAGGCACACACACACACGCCCAGAGATGATCCCTTTTGAAAATCTGAAATGGAGTTGCAAACTCTACACGCCCCAAATGCGGTACACCAGCCAGAGCCTTAGCTGGCGTTTTCATCCACCCTCCTAAAGGCAGAAACATTACACGCATTGAGCAGAAATCACTTCAAAAGGGGGTGACAAGCCCAGACCTTGTTATGTGAATTTGAAGAAAGTACCATCAAGGTTAATCTGCTATGGTCAAGTTTAGGTCCTGAGCTCCAGGTCCCCGAGAAGGACTCGTTTACCTGCATCAGAGGATTTGGGCCATGCATGTGGTCTGCAGTCACCCAGACAGACCCCTGGCAGGGCTTCGGGGAGGTGGAAGCTGAGCTAACCTGGTAATCTGGTTAATCTCATCATCATCTTGAAAGTTATTTCTGATTTTGGACATGTTTTTTGTGGGGTGAGGGACTGGGGTGGAAAGCTTTAGCCATTTATGATGATTCCGTTTATCAGCTACTTGCCAAATCTCAATTTTATTCTATACTTATTGAGCGTGGTTAAAATGGAATAGTGCATACTTGGGGTCCAATGAATATGCTGCTTTTTTTACATTACAGGTTGTCATGATTCATATTATGACAGTCAAAGCATGTTAAGGAAAATGACTCCAGGCCAGATTAGCAAATCTGAATAAAGTGATTTTTAAAAAATTTCGTATCTAATTCTTCTTCTTTTAACAGGTTTGCCCAGCTGGTTAGCATAATCATCAGTCATAATCAACTTTATGGAGGTGATTTTGACATAAGTAACAAGGCCCATGACATAGAAGATAAATTGTAGAGATAAGCTTGTTTCACATGATTTACCCATCATTTCATTTCCAGAGAATTCTACAGGTCATCCATCAAGCTTTCTGTCTCCAATTACATAATCGCTTTTCAAATGAATGAAGCATCCCTTTAAATAACATGTATCTCAGGATTGCAAAGTCTTTCCTTTGAAGGCAAGTTATAGATATTCTACTACCAAGGCCCCACTCCTAAAAATCCAATCTCTTTCCTTTTTCTCTATCACTGGTAAACATGAGTCATCATTTTGCAGATATTAGTGCCTAATTTATTGAAGACAAATATAACATGTCTCAGACAGGGGTAACTTCAGGTGAAATGAAAGTGTAAAGCTGCCTTCCTTCCTCTTTTATATCCTTTTCTGATATGGCTAGCCGGCCCCTTTCAGATGCTCCACGCTCTCTTTCCTTTCGTCTTACAACCAGGAAAGAAGATAAATTTCCTCTTGTTGAAGTGTTACCTTCCCTAGAGAATATTAACATTTTCATAGAACACACATCTTAAGAGCCTAAGAAATAAGTCTCTCATTGAGGGATTTCAGGCAGTGAGGCTCAAGGAGCAGGACCTGGCTAAGGGCTTCTCTAAGCCACAGTGGGTTTGCATGCTGCTATGATTTTATGTAAAAGGCGGGCCTTGCAGTGAAACTTTCTCCGCGATAAAGAGCTCTAAGTTTGCTTTAAACATTTTTTTTTTACCCTTTGTGTGTGCGCGCGTGCGTGCACGCACGTGTGCTTAATTCCTTCAAGGTTCTCACTGATCTACTCGCATTCTTTGCTCACTCTGCCACAGTCATCCAGGACATCTCTCTGCCTCCATGTCCGTCAAAGGGAGAAAAGAGACTTTGACTCAATTCCCCGAGAGTTAACCCCGAGAGGAGAGCGGCCCCCGAGGTGGCACCCCGAACTTTGGGCATGGTGGTCAGGGAAGGAGTGGTTTGAGAAGCGGGAGGAGTCCAGAGCTGGGCAACAGTGAGTGCGGGGCTCAGCCGAAGATGCCTGCCTGCACCTGTGCGTGTCCCCCAGCCCCGCAGGGACAGGTGCCGATGGGACAGGGTCGGGGCTGGGGGAGAGCCTGGGCTTCCGGGTCGGGGGGGGTGGGGGGCTTGGGAAGAGCCCGTCACCCGTGGGCGGTGTGCTCCGCCCATGTCAGCAGGCACCCCAGAGCAAGTATACGGCAGCAGGCACCCCCTGAGCACCTCATTCTTGCTTCCCTGAAGACCTGCTGTGCTCTCAGACCTGCGAGTGTGACGTATTTCTATCTTGTGTTCCTACAGTGGTGACTCTGGGCCCCAGATCAGGAGATGGAAATGTCTGCTCTGCTTGTCGTTCTGAAGATTTGCTTTCATGAGCTCAGTCTGTGTTTTGTTTTGTTTTGTTTCCCATGTTAGCCTAAATTAGAGTAATAGGAGGATTACGAGACTTCTTGAAGAAATTCATGTGGAGTGTCTCCCAAAGAAGAGATAAAACCTTTAATACAAGTCCCCTCAGGGAATAACTTGCTAAAATATTTGGAGGAAGGGGCAAAATGGGCAGGGGGTATCTTTAAATTTGCAGCAATTTCTAGTTCAATGGAAGCGGTTCCCCCTGATAAATGCCCCGATGCTGATAAGGAGGTCTGTGGAGGCCTGTTTTTGCCAGGACTGAAGACAAAGAGCTCTTTGAAAGCCTTCACCAGTTGCTAGGCAATGGCTGAATGATTGTGATAAACTTCAGCTAAGCAGCTCTAAAGAAATGTTCGTGCATTAATGCCTGCTGCATCACGCCAGAGGCCTCGATGTGAAGTCAGCATTCACTGGACATTTGCAATCGCATGAATGTGGCAAATAAATCATCCGGGTGTCATTATTTCCCCTCCTAGAGAGATAACCCAAACTCCTTGCCCTGCTTAAGTGTGATATTCCTTTATGCCAGTATTGCAATATTTGAGGAGTTAATGATGGAAGAAATGATTTCGAGTCAGTGTCTTGTTCCCAGGCAACAAGTTATTAAACACATATGAGAAGCAAGGAGAGGGGTTTGTTCTTAATAATTGAGCTTGGTGACTAAAGGAGAGAGGAACTACACGGCTTGGTCATTACACTTTTTCTGCTTTTCAACTCCTTAACCAACAAATTGGCATCGCATGGAACGTACAGAAGTTATTCCCTGGGCATGTGCCCCTGCAGACAGAAGGTGAGTGGCTACAGGCCCGGGGGCTGACGCCCCTTTATCTTTGTGCTCGTGGCACCCAGGCACCAAGTACACAGGACACAGAGACACAATTGGTTGTTCAATCAAATCTTTCTATCTGGATACTCTGAATTTTAAATATCCTTGAATGATGCATCTGGTTTCTTTAGGCAGCCAAGCAGACAAAAATCTCGATAAGTCCTGTGAATCAGAGATGTTTGCATTTGCAGCTGCCAGACAAAAATACCAGAGTCCGTATGTCCTGCCACTGTCCAGCCGGGATAAAAGCAGACGACAGAACTCTCAGCAGACTGGGAGCTCAGGACGTCTGGCTTTTTTTGCAGCTTTTCTTTTTGGAAAATGAGCCCCTCCCTCCATCCTCCCTTCAGGGGCTGCTTTTCTCTGTCTCCCTCTTCTAAAGGCCACACAGATAGACAGACAGACAGCCTTCACCCCTCAACATGCAAAAGGGTCAGAGAGTGAGTCATCTACTTTTCTGCCTGACTGGGTAAGCGGTCATTCGTGATACAAAAATTTGCACAAAAGCAGTAAACCTCTGACTCGGATTTGAACTTATCTGTTGCCGGACAAAGGAAGGTAGATCCTTACTGTAACGAATCAGCCACCAGGCAGCTACACGAGAGATGGCTCTGGGGCAGCAGCAGCCTGAACCGGCAGCCCGCGGAGCTGGTCAAGCTTGGTCTGTTTGGGGTAATGTGGGGAGGAGGAGATCCCTCTGGAGAGGAAGGGGCCACTGCTGGCCTAGTTCTGCTGGTCAGAAAAGTGCAGGCGCCTGACTCTTCCCATAAACATGCCTCTTTCCCAAGTTTGCAGCAACCTTTTGCTCAATGGAAGGACTGCTTTCTGGCTGGGCTCAGATGAGTACCTCACCTCTCCTCTCGCTGTTCTTCCCCTCCCCTTTTCCACCTTCACGCCATCCCTGCTAGTCCCATTCGCTTCCCCAAGACTCCTGGAGGTTTATCTGGTGTCCTCACCTATTTCCATGAACTTGGCATTTAACTAGTTTTGATTCTGGTACGATGCATCCTTAAGCCTCTTCTACTCTTTCGCCACTGCTTATGAGGCTTCTGTCAAAGAAATACTCCATTAGACCCACCCTCTTGGTAATGTAACAAGGCAAAACAGAGCCCAGCCTGCAGACTGCCACCACATGGGCCACCAGGGCGGCGTTTAGGTCACAGACGGGCCCGCCAAGTCAGGTTGTCCAGGCTGTGCACTGCACATGAGCCTCGTCCAAGGGCTAAGTCGGGGCAGAAGTCCAGCCCCCAGCCTGCCTGCCAAGAAGGGCACCGAGGCAGCTCCACATTCCAGATTTGTACGAAAGGCGTACAAATGTCTGGGCTGGCGGTGGCCCCAATCTCCTCGCCGGCCTCCTGTACCCTCATTCAGTAGGTATGGTGGGGCCTGGGCATACGCCAGTGGGCAGAGCTCGCAGGCGGCTAAGCTCTCAGCCAAGGCTGGGGACCGGCCTCGCAGGACAGCCGCACTGAATTCCTGATCGCCGCAATGCTCAGCGAGTACCTGTTCTGGCTGGCTGAGGTCAGAGCAGAAGGAAGACACTGGAGCATGTTTCTACCTTTCTGGAATTTACTGTATAAAGTTTATCACCCCACTGCTCTGGAAACATACGTATCTACATAACGAATTACATTTCATTGACATCTAGAATTTCAGAAGAATGATTTTGAAAACAGTCTCATTTTATAGCTGTTGATGAGTGTGTGTGTGAGTGTGTGTGTGTGTGTGTGGAGCAGAGATGTAAAAGAAGGTGCTCAGGACACAACCTATACTCTATAATCCTGGTTGTTTTTTCAGTTTTTCTAATTTTTACTGCACTGCTTCTTTTTGACCAGATAGTCTGTTGGCTAAAAATTTCAATCAATTCAGGTTTTTAGATAACCATATATAATAAAAATGCATATTTTTTCTTTGAAAAATAGTACCTTTCTTTTGAAAATCGTATCTAGAAATGTCAGATCCACCTTTTGTTTTGGTTCACCTTTATGGCAGTGCATTTAGGTAGAGGCAGAAGGGGATTCTGGTTATAGTAGAAATACGGACAGAGCCTTAACGCCTTTGCAAGAGAAGGACAGCCAGCCGTTAGGCAGCAGGGAGTGTTCTGGGGTGCTGCGCACAGCACCCGTGGGGAGAAGGCAAGCCGACTCCTCGGGTGCACACAGTGTCTGTGAGACAGGGTGAGGCTCTCTCGGGCCCTTCCTCTTCTCTGGCTGCAAACCTGGAGGCCTGACCAGCCCCCCACACGTCCTCCAGGCCAGCACTGCTGGCGCCTTTTGCATCTTGTGGATTGGGTCAGGGCCAGCACTCAGGGCCCTGGGACAGATCTCACTGATTTCTTCCCCAAAGCCTCACTGTCACCACACATAGGGCTGCCCTGTCCGGTGATTCTTAACATTTCCCCTAGAGCAATCTCAGTGACAGACAGGAGAGGAAGCGGAAATGCTGGTTTCCCCAGGCGTGTGTCAATTATTTGGCCCACAGCCTGGTGTCTGAGTGACAGGCAAAGCTTTCTCTGTATTGAAAGGTCCTTACAAGGCATGTACTCAAATCAAGTTTGCTGTGAAAAGTACGTGTGTCTCCAGGGCTAACAATGAAATGCTGATCTGTGTAAATAATACATGGATCTGTTCGTGTTTCCTTTTTAGAAAAATAAACCAATCATGGTCCAATTGTAGGGTGCTTTTTGGGACATGGGCAGCCTTCTTTTCCTCTACATATGTTTGCTCAAACTGAGTGTGTTCTGAGAGCTTGGGGGATGACCTCTAAAAAACCATCTTACAGTGGTCTTAGATGCCTATGAGCTCTTATAGAATAACAGCCCACACCGAAGACCCAAAGAAATAAGATGATGGGACAAGACAGCTGACTCAGGGGCAGGAAAGGCTAGCAGCCCATGGAGCAAAGAGACTATGGGCAAGGAGTGCCCAGAGCAACAGGAGGTAGCAGAGCTTCATTCCCCTTTGGAGAAGCTGGGCAGTTGCAGATGGACAGTCAGATTACAAGATTATGTTGTATGACAAAACCACTGCATTCCCACAGGAGCCCGACAGGTCCAAGGCCATATGGGATAATTTGTCTTACCCCATGACCCAGACAGTGGAATGCAACTAGCATATTTTCCAGCTGGCTTCAGGCCGAATCATATCTCCTGCTTTATGTATGTATGCCAGAGTGTCTTACACAGGCTGGCTCTAAATCACTGAAGCAGGGGACTCAGGCAGTGATGGTGCCTTCAGGAGCACCTCACATTCTCTCCATATTCATCCGACAAAAGTACGCTGAGTGGAGTTTGGGCCAAAACAGATGATCTGGACGCTGTTAGGAAAGTTCTGAATTTGCTGGGGGTAAAAATCCTACTTCTCCTTGCTGTGGGCTTTCAGAAATTAGTTCTGGTCCCCCATTGGAGAAGTTCACGAATGCTAGTGAAAGCAAAAACTCGTGTCTACTCCCTGGTACGATGTGACTTTAATATTTAGTAACTGTGCAGAGCAGAAACGTGAGAAGGTGGGATTTCATACTGTAGTGTCAGAGTTGTCTCAGCTTTCGCAAGTCAAGGAGGAGCTACAGGGCATGGAGCCTCATGTCTGAGGGTAGCTTCTACGGAAGGAAAATGAAGTCTACTGCAGCAGCCTTCGCCTCTCTTCTAAGGTTGTTCTTAGGCTCGAGAAATCAAGCATGTGATAGTTTATCGCCATTGACTCAGTCAGAAACTAAAGAAAGCGCTCAACAAAATTCACCAGCACTCAAGGGGTTGCTGATAACATTCCATGTTCATTGATCAGAAGACTTAATATTGCCAGGATGGCGACAGTTCTCAAATTGATATCCAGATTCAACACAACCCCTATCGAAATTTGAGCCTGCTTCTTTGCACAAATCGATATGCTGACTCTAAGTTCATATGGAAATTTAAGGGACTCAGAGTAGCCAAAATTATCTTGAAACAGAACAAATTTGGAGGTCTTGCATTTCCTGATCCCCAAATTTCCTGCAAAGCTGTAGTAATCAGAACATTATAATGCTGGGAAAAGGGTGGGCATACAGATCAATGGAATAGAAGTGAGAGTTCAGAAATAAACCCTCTCACATTTAAAGTTAATTGATTTTCAACAAGGGTGCCAAGACAAGTCAAAGGTAAAGACTAATACTTTTTAAAAATATATAATGCTGGAACAATTATATAGTCATAGACAAAAGAATAAATTTGGATCCCTACCTCACATAATATACAAAGATTAACTTAAGATGTATCAAAGTTGATAAAAAATTAACTCTTACTAACTGTAAGAGCTAATATTATAAAACTCTTAGAAGAAAACGAAGACATAGTTATGACCTCAGATTAAGCAATGTTTTTTCGTTTTGTTTGCTTTGTTTTTAGATATGATACCATATCTAAGCACAAGCAACAAAGGAAAAAAAGTAGGTATATTGGACCTCATCAAAACTAGAAACTTTTCTGCTGTAGAGGACACCATCAAGAAACTGAACAAACAATCCACAGAATGGGAGAAAACATTTGCAAAACACTTATCTGATAAGGGATTTGTATCTAGAACATAAAGAACTGTTACAACACAATAAAAGGATAATTCCATTAATAATTGAGCAAAGGCTCTAAACAGACATTTCTCCAAAGAAGATATAAAAATGACTATAAGCACATAAAAGGACTCTTATCATCAGCCAACAGGTAGGTGCAAATCAAAACCACAACGAGATACTACTTCACACCCGCTAGGATAAATGTAATTAAAAAAGACAGATAATAGTAAGTGTTGGTGAGAATATGGAAAAACTGGAACCCTTTTACACTGGGGATGGGAATGCAAAACCCTGCAGACATTTTGGGCAACACTTTAGCAGTTCTTCAAAAGGTGAGACACAGAGTTACCATAAGACCCAGAACTACCTCTAACTACATACAACATGTTTATATCCACTCAAAAGCATGTACCTGAAGGCTTAAGGTAGCATCATTCATTAAGAGCCCCAGAGTAGAAACAGTGCAAAAGTCCATGAGCTGATGAATGGATATAGTATGTGATATAGATAAATGGCTACAGAATCCAAAAATTAGAAGACTATTTGACAATCAAAAAGAAAGAAGTACATGCTGCCATATAGATGAACCTTGAAAACATTATTCTAAGTGAAGGAAGCCAATCACAAAAGGCCACACATTGAAGGAATCCACACAAAACCAGAATAGGCAAATCTAATGGAGGCTGAGAGTAGGGTGAGGGGTGAGTTGAGAGTTAATAGGGAGAGATTGCTAGTGCGCACAGGGTTTCTTTGTGGGGTGGAGAAAATGCTCCAAAACGGATTTTAGTGATGATGGTGCACTCAGCGCATCTACTAAAACCCACTGATTCATACAGTTTAAATAGGTGATTTGTCTACTGTGTGATTGTATCTCAGTAAAGCAGTTATTTTAAAGAAGAGGTACCTGGTCATGAGCGCTGATGTCCGTGGCCCTCTCAGATCGTTCCCAGAGGTTTTGGGCCATGCTGGAAATAAAACCTCAGCGAACGTCTCCCCAACTCCCACCATCACCACCTCACTTCCCGGAGTGCGTCTGTTCTGGAGGAGGGTAAGAGAGCTGCCTCCAGAGTGGAGAGGACTGATGCAAACCCTGTCTCTGCCTTTCATTAACTCTCAGAAATTGTTCAAGCCAGCTTCCTCATGTGTATAGAAGAAAACAGTATTTCCTGTCTCGTAGAGTTACGAACCTATAGTAAACATTCAGTAGGCACAGTTTATTATTACTGTTCCAGAGCCTTCTCGTGTGTATTTTTCCTAAAAGTTAAGGCAACCCTTGCCCCATCATCTCCTAAGAATGACTTCTCTGATCTGGAGACATGAAGTTCTCTTCTGAAATAGCTATCTTCTGAAAATATGAGCCTTATGAAGAGGATACTTGGCTTAATTTAAAAAATGACTTGAAGGATAATGAAGCACGATCAATACGGAAATAAAACTGTCTTGTTTTCCTTTTTGTAGGAATGAGTGCTTATGAATGCACTCTGCTAAGTTATAACGATGTTCCCTTCCTACTGTATTAACTTGGCTATTTTTCTTAAGAAATGTCAAAAATTTCATTAGTTTTCTTGTTTTTATTTTTGTTGCTTTTTAAGGATAAGGTTGGCTTGGATAAGGATAAGATCAGGCTTTGCGGCACCATAACAGCAAATGGTAATGTTTCCCGGAAGCTCCATAAGTGTCAGTAGGCACTGCTGAGCGCCGGAGCCTCTTGTGTTGATCTTGCCTGCAGCCTGGCAGGCAGGGCTGGAGGGGGGCAGGAGCCGCTGCAGAGCCAGGAGGAGTGTGGGAGCCACTGTGGTGGACACAGGAGGCCTCCCTCCGCCTGCAGCCTGCACCCAGGCACCTCTAGAACTGCCCAAACACAGCATCGCACTTGCTGTTCATCAGGTCCCTTCAAGCACCCCGACCAGCGCACCACGGACGGGTCCACCACCAGGCAGCACCATGGACACGTCCACCACCGGGCAGCACCATGGACACGTCCACCACCGGGCAGCACCATGGACAAGTCCACCACCGGGCAGCATGCCCACCTCATGGTCAACTTCACCTTGAAGGCACGGGGCATGCGTGTGAAACTGACCCCCAAACCACATCACCTTCCTTCGTGCTCACTCCACGGAACATGAAATCCTGACTGCACCTGAGCAAGGCCTTTTCCTGATGGGAACCCAGAACCCAACCAGCTAAGCCACTCTCCTGGGTCCCTGAGTTGGTCCTTCATTGACTGTCCCCAAATCCCAGCATCCAGCACACCCAGCCAACCAGTATGTGGAAATCTCCTCGGAGGCCATTCGCCCCCCAGGGGCTGCGGGTGGGGGCGGCTCTGCCACCCACCAAATGGCTCCCTCTCGGGGACCCTCTTTCTTATCACACGGGGCTTGCAGCAAGAGCTCATGAGAGGCCCACCTTGGAATAGGCGTTCTCTTTAACTAAAAGTAAGTGTGAGATGCTGGGGAAGAAAAAAAGATCGAGATGCCAATTGGCCTGGACATGGAGAGCCATTCTCCATGTCTGCACGTCATGAGCAGAAACACGATTCTTCTTCCCAGGTCACTGACAGCTTGATGAACTTCCCGATGAAATCCCGAGGTATGTAGAGGAGAAACGCCCACCTTATGGAGAGAAAGCTGGAGCCCCACCATATTATGACTGAGTCACGACTTAAAACACTATTGCAAGAAAAAGAAAATTTCAAAGCAATGACTATTTTAATACTTGCATATAGACCATAATATTAATATTTAATATTTCATGCTTCCCTACAGTAAACCTGGTTATATTCTTATGATCTATTTCAAACACAGTTTCCTCAATACTCAAAAAAGAAAAGAAAAAGAAAAAGAAAAACCACCAGGTTCCTCCTGAGCTCTCCACCAGTTTACATTCTTTTCCATCTTGCTGCCTGAATTCTCATAGCTGCACCGGAGAATATGTAGGCTCGGGAGAACTGCCCCTGCAAATCTACAAAAAGCTGTCACTGGATGGAAAATCCATGTAGACCTAGCAATAAGATTTCTGAGATAAAACTGTGTGAGTTTGTGGAGAGGTGACCACCTTTTCATCTGAGCTGGAAGCCGGCCTGCCTGTGGTGTGGCTGAGGCGCGGGCTCTCACCTGACCATCCTGGGAGGCAGCGGCAGTGGCCCGAGGCGGGGTGGCAGCCGTCGGCGTGGCTGCAGTCGCAGCGCTCTGCACAGCGGAGCCCATAGGTGCCGTCCTGCATCAGAAGATGGGAGATGGGGTGAGGCGCCAGGCTGGGGAGGCGAGTGGGCGCTCCGGGTCAGTTTTGGACACGCCCTCCCGCTCTCCCAAAGCCCCTCCGGTGTGAGCTAGGGTGACCTGTCCCATGGTATCTTCTCCCCAACCTCCCCCAACGCTGGAGGGTCCATGTTCTGAAACGTTGGGCGCCCTTAGTTCATGCCCAACTGACAGGGGGAGCGGTGAGACGAACGGTTTCTCCTTCCACCCACACATGCCAGTGAAGGAAAAGCACATCTTATCGGATCATAAGCCTCAGCTCCTTTTCTTTTTCCTTTTGTCTCTGAAGAATTTACAAAATAGTTCAGGGTTCCCTTCAACACACCTCAATTCTCTGGTGGGTTGTGGTGGAGAAGAAAACGCATGACCCAGTAACGAAGCACTAAAATTAAGACAATATTATAACTCTAATTCAATAAGCTGTTTGCCATAAATTGCCCATGGGCTACATGGAAATAGCGAGAGAAATGGAGACGTTGTGCCACTTCCTAATTGCCAGGTGGGAAGGTCCTAAGGGAGGATGGGTATGAGTTGGGGCCTCTCTCATGCGTGGCCGCCAGGTCTCTGTGTGTTTGCATGCACATCCGTTTGGAGGCCCAGTGGAGGTGAGCCTTCTCATGGAGATGATAATTTAGTTTATGGGAGAAGCTGGAAGCTTACAACCTCTGCTGTTCTGCAAGATCCTAAGAAAGTGGAGGAGGGCACTTCAAACCTCCCATGCCACCCACACACCGGGAGAAGCCCTGGGTGCACAGAAAACAAGACGGAGGAAGCTGAGAGCCAGGATCACACAGCTAGTGGGTGCTAAGTGCCATCGTCGTTTGCCATTTGCCAGAATTTTTACTAAAATTTAAAACATCGAACCATTTTTGTAGACCCCATTAAATTTTGGGGGTGCTGTGTGGGATTAGCTGTGCCCTGCTAGTAACCCTTTCAGAGTGGAACAGTAAACCACTAGACCATCAGCCTTTGCTGATTTACTAAAGCGCCAGTGCAGAAGGAAGGGCAGATTATGGCAAGGGCTTTGCTTTGTTTCCCATCAGATTGAGAGTGAACGTCATCTCAAAATGCTGATAATCTGGTTGGATGAGAGGCAGCAAAGCTGACTTCACTCTGAGGGGGATGGAGGGCAAGCAGGGCAGAGTCCCCTCCAGTGGAGATGGGTGGCACCTAATGAGGAGGCGGCCCAGGGAGAAAAGCGTCTCTGCAGAAGGCCTGGCCAGGGCCCCGTTCAGTGAGTCACATTGTGTCTCACCATCAGAGGGATCTTCCCGAGACAGGGGACATGCACGACCGACAGGATGCTTAGTGCCCGGGAGAAAGAAAGAGAGATGGAGAAGAGGAGCGAGGGGCCAGGTGCTGCGGCAAGGAGAATGAGCCCATGGCCAGTGCATGAGCTCCTCAGGCATGCCCTCCATTAGCCCGTGGCAGATGCGGAATAGGCTTATCTTGCAAATATCAAAAATGTGGCTAGGGAACCGATCAAGTCAGCACTGAACAGGGGAAATCTTTGGATATTCTTGTGACTCCAGAGATATTTTCATGAAAAGTTAGCAGTTTCCAGACCTCCTTTCACCATCTCCCTGGGCATTTCTGGGACACCAGCCATCACCCTCCTTTCAATTCCCTGCCGCTTTCCACCGCAAAGGGTGGTGATTTCCATTATAAAGGAACCAAAATGTTTGTGGAGTTGACAGGCATCCACTGGGCATCTGACAAACGCTATTGACTGGCTGCCACCAGAGAAGGGAGTGCTAGGAACAGAGAAAACAAAGACGGGAGGAGAGGATGAGGATAGGGAAGAAGGAAAAGCAGAGAGCCTGCCTATTCAACTTCCACGTCTACATTTTACATTCAATCGTATATTCAGTTTGAGCCGAAACACCTCAATTCTTCTAATAGTTACTGGGGGTTAGTTCACACTCAGGCCCTTTAACCAGGAAAATTGCAAAAACATGCCGAACCCCTGTCACAGACTCCTCCCAGGCGAGCCCCTGTCACAGACTCCTCCCAGGCGAGCCCCTGTCACGGACTCCTCCCAGGCGAGCCCCTGTCACGGACTCCTCCTGGGTGCTCCGGTTTGGGTTTACCTGGCAGGGAAGCTGGCACTTCTCCCCACGCCATCCAGGCGCGCACGTGCAGGTCCCATCCAGGGTGCTGCAGGCTCCCCCGTGGAGGCACTGGCAGGTCAGGTTACAGCCGAAGCCCCACGTGCCGCTGGGGCAGCTGACGGAGCAGTCCACCCCGTGCCAGCCTGCCATGAAAGAATGCCAGGGCGCGTGAGGACGCAAGGCTGCAGGGAGGGCTGCCGAGCCTTTCCAGGCCGCCATTCCCTTGAGAAGCCTCCTGGAGATGCACAGCAGTGTCTCCAGCTCCAGCAGCAGCCAGCGGCCGCTCAGCCACTGAAGGCTTCCGACAGGAAAGAACAAAGGCCCCCTGAGCTCCCTGACAGCAGCAGGGCATGGGATCCATCAGGAAAGCCAGAGCTGAGAAGCAATTCTGGGCTACTGGGGGAGAGATAAGAAATGTTGGGGGGTGGGGTCACCTTTAACATGCAGTAACATGCACCTCAGGAAAGTGAAACATTTATGCAGGAGGGAGAAGGAAGGTCTGTGTTTGAGAGAGCAATGCCATGG
>PVIY010054401.1:0-14202 GCA_004026745.1 Myrmecophaga tridactyla
GGACTTTGCCATCTGATGGGAAAGCCAAGGAACCACAAGGACTGCCAGCCTGCCAGAAGGCTTCCAACCCTGCAAATATGCAAGCCCTCTAGCCTCCCAAACCATGAAACAACAAATTCCCATTGTTTAAGCCAACATATTGTGTGGTATTTGTCATGGGAGCCTGGAAACTAAGACAATTAGCTTTTTCCCCATCACTTCTTTCTGGCCTTTGTTTCGTGCCCTTTCCATATGCTTGGATGATTTATGGCAAAATGCTGGGTGTGCCTGGTTTTGTTTATCTTGTGCCTCATGGTTGGAATTCACAAGGAGCTAGATTATGACCTTCTGTTTTTGTTTCAAAGGAATCAAAATGGATCCAAATTTAGTGGAAGATACAATGAAAATGGAAGAAAGCAGCTTGGCATTCCTTATCTCAGCACTTGCAGCTCAGCCCAGGCCTTTGGAGATGGAGAAAGAAGTCACCCCGGGGAAAGTTGTTGGAACCCAAGGGCCTGGAGAGAAGATCAGCAGAGATCATCCTGTGCCTTCCACCTAAGAAAGAACCTCAGTGGAAAGTTAGCTGCCTTTCCTCTGAAGAACCAACAAAATAAATCCCCTTTTATTAAAAGCCAATCCGTCTCTGGTGTGTTGCATTCCGGCAGCTAGCAAACTAGAACAGACCTCCTCCCTCAGAAACCTCCAGCAGGTCTGTGAGGTAGGGTGAAAGACAACAGTGCAGGCAGACTTAAGGAATCATATTAAACCTGACACAGGGACAGGGCTCTAAGACCAGCAGAGAACAGACTGGTAGAATGGATCGAAAAACAGGACCCATATATATGCTGTCTACAAGAGACTCATTTTAGACCCAAGGACAAAATAGACTGAAAGTAAAAGGTTGGAAAAAGTTATTTCATACAAACAACAATCAGAAAAGAGCAGGATTAGCTATACTAATATCTGGAAAATTAGACTTCAGCTGTAAAACAAGTAAAAGAGACAAAGATGGGCATCATGTATTAATAAAAGGAACAATTTAACAAAAAGACATAACAATCACAAATATTTATGCACTGAGCCAGAATGTTCCAAAGTACATGAGGCAAACACTGACAATACTGAAGGGAAAAAGACACCTCTACCATAATAATTGGAGACTTCAATTCCCCAGTCTCATCAATGGGACAGAACATCTAGATAGAGGATCAATACAGAAACAGAGAATTTGAATAACACAATAAATGAACTAGACTTAATGGACATTTACAGAACATTACATCCCACAATAGCAGGATACACCTTTTTCTCAAGTGCTCATGGATCATTCTCAAGGATAGACCATATGCTGGGTCACAAAGCAAGTCTCAATAAATTTAAAAGGATTGAAATCATACAAAACACTTTCTCGGGTCATAATGGAATGAAGTTGGAAATCAGTAAATGGCAGAGCGCCAGAAAGTTCACAAATATATGAAGGCTAGACAACACAATCTTAAACAAGCAACAGGCCAAAGAAGAAATTACAAGAGAAATCAGTAAATATCTCAAGGCAAATGCAAATGAAAACACAATATATCAAAGTGTAAGGGATGCAGCAAAGGCAGTGCTAAGACGGATACGTATTGCCTTAAATGCCTATATTAAAAAAAATGAAAGAGCAAAAATCAAGGAATTAACTGTTCATTTGGAAGAACTAGAGAAAGAACAACAAACTAACCCCAAAGCAAACAAAAGAAATAACAAAGATTAGAGCAGAAATAAATGAAATTGAGAACATGAAAACAATTGATAAAATCAACAAAACCAGAAGTTGGTTTTTTGAGAAAATCAGTAAAATTGGTGTGCCCTTAACTAGGTTGACAAAAAAAAAAAAGAGAGAAGATGCAAATGAGTAAAATCAGAAATGGAAGAGAAAACATAACCACTGACCCCACAGAAATAAAAGGGATAATGAGAAGCTACTATGAGCAAAACTATATGCTAATAAATTGGACAATGTAGATGAAATGGACAACTTCCTAGAAAGTTATGAACAACCAACACTGACTCCAGAGGAAATAGACGACCTCAACAAACCAATCACAAGTAAAGACACTGTGGCAATGCAAGGGTATTTCACTGGTAGAATTCTCGCCTGCCATGCAGGAGACCAGATTCGATTCCCGGACCATGCACCCCCAACAAACAAACAAAGTAAAAAGACTGAATCAGTCATCAAGAAGCTCTGTAAAAAAGAAAAGTCCAGGACCAAATGACTTCACATGTGAATTCTACCAAGCATTCAAGAAATAAATAGTACCAATACTGCTCAAATACTTCAAAAAAACTCAAGAGGAGGGAAAGCTACCTAATTCATTCTATGAAGCCAACATCAACCTAATACCAAAGCCAGACAAAGATACTACAAGAGAAGAAAATTACAGACCAATCTCTCTAACAAATATAGATGCAAAAATCCTCAACTAAATACTTGCAAATCAAATCCGGTAGCACATTAAAAGAATTATATACCATGATCAAGTGGGATTTATTCCAGGTATGCAAGGATGCTTTGAAATAAGAAAAATCAATTAATGTAATACACCATATCAACAAATCAAAACAGAAAAACCACATGATCATCTCGATCGATGCAGAAAAGGTATAAGATAAAATTCAACACCCTTTCTTAATGAAACTACTTCAAAGGACAGGAATAGAAGGGAATTTCCTCAACATGTTAAAGGGAATATATGAAAAACCCACAACTAACATCATCCTCAATGGGGAAAGACTGAAAGCTTTCCCTCCAAGATCAGGAACAAGACAAGGATGCCCACTGTTACCATTATTAGTCAACACTGTACTGGAAGTTCTAGCCAGAGCAATTAGACAAGAAAAAGAAATAAAAAGCATCCAAATTGGAAAGGAAGAAGTAAAACTTTCACTGTTTGCAGATGATATACTATATGTTGAAAACCCAAAAAAATCTACAGCAAAGCTACTAGAGCTAATAAATGAGTTCAGCAAAGTGACATGGTATAAGATCAACACCCCAAAATCAGTAGTGCTTCTATACACTAATACTGAGCAATTCGAGGAGAAAATCAAGAAAAAAATTTCATTTACAATAGCAACCAAAAGAATAAAATATTTAAGAATAGATTTAACTAAGGAAACAAAAGACCTATACACAGAAAACTATAAGAAATTGCTAAAAGAAATCATGGATGACCTAAATAAATGGAAGGGCAAACTGTGTTCATGGATTGGAAGACTAAATATAGTTAAGATGTCAATTCTACCCAAATTGATTTATAGAGTCAATATAATTCCAATTAAAATCCCAACAACCTACTTTGCAGAAATAGAAAAACCAATAACAAAATTTATTTGAAAGAGAAGGGTACCTCGAATAGCTAAAAATATCTTGAGAAAGAAAAATGAAGTGGGAAGTCTCACACTACCTGACTTTAAAGCATTATTTTGAAACTAAAGTAGTCAAAACAACATGGTACTGGCATAAAAATACATATACTGACCAATGTAATCAAACAGAGTGTTAAGTTATAGACCCTCTCATTTACGGACAATTGATCTTTGATAAGGCAGTCAAGCCAGCCCACCTGAAACAGAGCAGCCTCTTCAACAGATGGTGATTGGAGAACTGGATATCCATATGCAAAAGAATGTGAGAGGATGCATATCTCATACCCTATACAAAAATTAACTCAAAATGGATCAAAGACCTAAACATTAGAGCTAAGACCCTCTAGAAGAAAATATAGGGAAATGTCTTATAAAACTTGTAACAGGAGGCAGTTTCCTAGATCTTATACCCAGAGCATTGAAGAAAGAAATAGATAAATGGGAATTCATTAAATGAAACACTTTTGTACATCAAACAACTTTGTCAAGAAAGAAAAAAGGCAGCCTTTGCAATGGGAGACAATATTTGGAAACCACATATCAGGAAAGGGTTTAGTATCCAGAATATATACAGAGATTCTTCAACTCAACAAAAAGACAAACAACCCAATTAAAAAATGGGCAAAGACATGAACAGACACTTCTCAGAAAAGAAAATACAAATCGCTAAAAGGCACATGACAAGATGTTCAACGTCACTGGCGATTAGGGAAATGCAAATCAAAATACAATGAGATACCATTTGACACTTACTAGAATGGCCAATATCAGAAAAAAAAAACAGAAAACGACAAGTGCTGGAAAGGATGTGGAGAAAGAGGCACGCTTATCCACTGCTCGTGGGGATAAGGCACACTTATCCACCAGTTCCATAGGAAGCTAAGTATAGAAATGCCATATGATCCAGCAATCTGATCACTAGGTATATTCAGAGGACTGGAGGGCAAGGACACAAACGGACATTTGCACACCAATGTTGATAGCAGCATTATTTACGACTGCCAAGAGATGGAAACATCCCAAACGTCCATCAATGGATGAGTGGCTAAACAAGTTGTGATATATACATACAATGGAATATTATGCAGCTTTAAGACAGAATAACGTCATGAAGTGTGAAACAACATGGATGAACCTTGAGGACATTATGTTGAGTGAATTTAGCCAGAAACAAAAAGACAAACATTGCATTGTCTCACTAATATGAACTGACATTGAGTGAACTTAGGGAACTGAAGTTAAGAACACAGGTTATCAGGAGAGAGAAACAGGGTGGAGAGTGGGCAAGCGGTGCTAAAGGAATACAGATTGTGCAAAGGACTAATTCTAACACTTCAGAAATGGATAGCAAAACACTACCTAATTTTAGAACAATAATATAAAACTAAACGAAGCTGAATGTGAGTATGATAGAGGGAGAAGGGCTGGGGGCATGTATGAAACCAGAAGGAAAGACAGAGGATAAAGACTGAGATGTTATAATTAAGGAATGTCTAGAGTGAAAAATGACGGTGATTAAATGTACAAATAAAAAAACGTTTCTGCACGACAGAGAACAAATGAATGTCAATATTGCAGGGTGCTGAAAATAGATGGTGTACGGGGGTGAGTACAATCAATGCAAGTTAGGGTCTATAGTCAACAGTAACATTTTATGCTTCCACTGAGTGTAACCAAGGCATTATGCCAAAACTAAATGTCAACAGGCGGGGGGCATGGGGAAGGGGTATGGATTCTTCGTGGAGGAAAAGGAAATGTCTTCAGATAGTTTATGGTGGCAAGGACATATCTATACACTTAGGTTAGATTGTATGATATGTGAACAAACTGTTTAAAAATGAACAGAGAGAAATAAGTGACAGAGAAAATGCAGAGATAGAGATGTATCTATTCCCCATTGGTAGGGAAGCTGAGAGGTGCAGCCCCTTGGAGGGCAGTGTGGAGGTTCCATAAAAGGCTAGGGGTGGGGCTGCCGTATTATCCTGGAACCCCACTGCTCAGTATACACCTGGAGGAACTGAGTGTGGGGGCACGAATGGACATTCGTACACTGGTGTCTAGAGCAGCAGTGCTCCAGATCCACAATGCATGGAGGCCGCCTAAAGGTGCAGTGACTGAGGAGTGGAAGGGAGAACTGTGGTGTATACACACAACGGATTATTGCGCGCTGCAAAAGGAATGAACTGTGCAACCAGGTGAATGAACCTTAAGGACCATATGTTGAAACAAAAAGACAATTATTATCAAGCCTCGCTCATATGGACTAACTATAATATAAAAACTCGGTGAACTAAAGTTGAGAGCATGGGCTATCAGGTTGGGGCCTATTGTAAAGGGTCCTAGATTAGAAACTCTTACAGCAGTTACATATATTCACAAGTTGTAACCGTTATTTCCAAATTCTGAAACACTGAGCTGTTTGTTTATAACCTGGTCTTTCCCAGAAGCTCTGGGTATTTATGTGACACCTGAGACTCAGAATTAGAACTCTAAAGCTATGAAAGTCTACAGTATCCCACACTGTTTAAAAACGTTGCAAAAGGGATCTGACTTCAAGTAGAGATACAAATGAAGCTGGTCTGGTTAAAACTAAAGTAAATCAGAATAGAGGGTAAAGATGATATTGTCTATTTTAAAACTCCAACTTCTGTGTGAGACCAAAGGGAGAGACGCTTATTTGGTGCAAACTTTATATTTTGGGTAGTGCATTTCCTAATGTAACATGTATGGGCAATTTAGTTGAACACCATAAATACAGGAAATCTTGAACAAGGCATGAGATCCTGTTGGTTTGTCCAGGTTAGTATGATATCCTGATATATCCCAGAGTAATTTGGGTAGTGAATAAAGAAGTAGTTGCAAGGTCCCCTTGGGGCACTGGAGAGAAAGGAAGAAACATTCAATCTTCCCGTTTGGAGAATTTCTGATATTCTTGCAAGCAGTGGAGACAACAAAATCAATGGACCGAGCCCTCGATCCTGGGGTTCGCCCCAAAGACACTTATTCCTGCAAAGGATAGGCTAAGCCTACTTAAAATCAGGCCTAAGAGTCACCTCCAGAAAACCTCTTTTGCTGCTCAGATGTGGCCTCACTCTCTAAGGCAACATGGCAAGTGAACTCACTGCCCTCCCCCATACACAGGATGTGACTCCTGGGGGTGTAAATCTCCCTGGGGAAGTGGGACAGAAGTCCCAGGATGTGCTGGGACCCAGAATCAAGGAATTGAGAAAGCCTTCTTGACCAAAAGGGCGAGGAGAGAAATGAGACAAAATAAAGTGTCAGTGGCTGAGACATTTCAAACAGTCAAGACGTCAGTCTGGAGATTATTGTTATACATTACACAGATATCCCTTTTCAGTTTATGGTGCTTTGGAGTGGCTAGAGTAAAGTACATGAAACTGTTGAGCTGTGTTCCAGAACCCTTGATTCTTGAAGACGAACGTGACTATGTGATTGTAAGAACCTTGTGTCTGAACCTCCTTTTCTCCAGGGTACAGACAGATGAGTAAAAGAACATGGATAAAAAAATTAAAATGGGGGGATAAAGGGTAAAATAAATTGGGCAGATGGAAATACTAGTGGTCAGTGAGAGGGAAAGGTAATGGCAAATAGGAGGTTTCTTCTCTTTTCTTTTCATTTCTTTTTCCAGAGTGATGCAAATGTTTGAAAAGATGATCATGGTGATGAGTACACTACGATACACTTCAGTATGTGAAGATATTTTGAGCCACTGATCATATACCATGTATGGACTGTATATTTGTGAAGATTTGTCAATAAAAATATAGAAAAAAAAAACCTGTGCAAGGAACCAGAAACTGCTTGGTAATGGTGAGTGTTCATACATGTAGGACCCGCAATAAAGGAGGAGTATTCAGTTATGGGGAGTCCCTCACCCTTTACAGTGACTACTGTGCTGTACTCCCATTATTTTACTACATACGAGACAAAACAGTGAAAAGACTACTAGCTGGGCCTGGTGTTGAGCCTGATGCTGTCACTTGCTAGATATATGACCCTCAGCCTGAGCATTATACTCTAAATTGTACAAAATGAAGAAATGGCACCGACTCACGGAGATGATGATAAGTATTAATTGAAACTACACAGATGAAAATGTTCTGTATATGAAAGGCATTATAAAAAACAATTAAAGGATTAAGAAATAAAAATAAGAAAGCCCATGGGCTTTGGAGCCTTACGGACTTGGATATTCAAAACCAGTACGTTTGTACCATTACTTTATGCAAATTACTTATCTTTTCTAAGCCTGAGTTTCCTTGTTTTTAAATCTGAGAAATTACCATCTCTTCTGCAGGGTTCCTCAGAGATAACATACGTAAACTATCTCGCTTAGTTCCTGGCACATCATTAGTATATGTAATGGCCATGATGATAATCTTTAAAATAAACAGACTCAGAAATTAGATGATTTGCTCAAGTTCATACTTAAGTGACAAAGCTAGATTAGAAATCAGGTGTTCGGTTCATTATCCTATTCTCTTATTTTATTGTGCCTTCTCAAACAAAAAC
Organism: Myrmecophaga tridactyla; assembly: GCA_004026745.1. Classification (NCBI taxonomy): domain Eukaryota; kingdom Metazoa; phylum Chordata; class Mammalia; order Pilosa; family Myrmecophagidae; genus Myrmecophaga; species Myrmecophaga tridactyla. Next base: position 7,924 of record PVIY010054401.1, read on the forward strand.
CTACAACTAATGAGCAGCAGAATTATGACAGAATTCAAGTGCTCTGAAATGGAGATTTCATAACATTTGTAGACAATAGCAGAAAAACAGAAAAGTATTAAAGGTAAGGATTATGAGTGAGACTGGGTCTTAGTCCATGCTAAAACAGGGGAAATGGAGCCAGAGGCATTAAGAAATAAGGCTCTCAAGGCAGATCTGTTCCAAACCAAAAACCCCAGAAAATAGCCAGGATGACTTCACATGCATGACTTACTTCCTTCCTAGAAGCTTCCAGAAATAGGCATTTCATAGTTCGTGACACTCTCTCTAATCTCCCTAAAAGAGCAGTCTTTTGTGTAGTGCCCTCAGCTCTGCTATCTAAAAACACCTTCACACCTGTATGCTGACATATGCATTTCATTTAACAGAGAAATCTTTAATTCAGTGAGTTGTAGTAAAATAACTTTAAAAAGCATGCTGAAGTAGGTCTATTGGAGAAAAAAATTAGCGTTCTACCATCAGATTATTTAACACTCAAAAATTATAACCAACAGGGTTCTGATCCCCACTAGAATACTGATATTCAATGTCTTACTGATCTAAAACACTAACTCTCCTCATGATTCACATCACTACTTCTCAGCAAATCCTTTCTTGTATGCCTAAATCTCTCTTCCGTTTTCCACAATGGCTATTCCAAACTTTCACAACTCCCACGGCCCTCCCTTAAAGTCTAGGCTATCAGGTCTCTTTGCCTTCCATTTCTCATCTTCACAACGAATTATATGTACCCATTCTCACTCTCTTTCCTCAAGTTTCAAACGAAGGAGTATGCCTTCTCCTGTTCCAGGCTAATCCTCCTATTAGGTACTTGATCAAAGACCCAGCAACCTCTCCCTACCAGGAATTTTGCTTGCTCATTTCCATATAACCTTTCCCTCTAACTGGCTCCTGAACTTAAGCATAAAATATACTTTAAGTATCTCCAATCTCTAGAACTTTCTAATGATTCCTCTCTGCCAAAAAGACAAAACCCAAATTCCTTCCATTACATGCAGTACTCTTACCATATATCTCTACATATAATGTCTCCTACCTCTTTTTCGCAAAGCCTTTAAAGGGCCAAGATCTTGTTCTTGCTTTACTTCAGGCCCTCAGATGTTCCTTAAATGTTACACTTCTACCTCCAGTACCAGCTCAGACTGTGCCCAAAAGGCAGGCATTGCAACCGCACAGAACTGGGTACAACAGTTCCTGTAGTATACCGTCTTCAGATAATCAGTAAAAACTAGTTTCTTCTAATCCTGTAATTCTTAACCTTTTGAGAATCTGATAGTTTTTGAGAATCTGATAATTATGGTACCTTACTCTAACAAAGTTCCCATATATATGTGACTTAATTTTTCATACACTCACAGGGGAAAGGGAACAAGGACCATGTAAAGGCAACCCATAGACCCCAGATTAAGAATCCCTGCTCAAAACTAAAGCCACTTTAAATGTGTGCTCTAAAGCCACATACCAAATGGTGGTTTCAGTGCTTGAATCTTGATACATTTAAAGTATATTATTTCTGAAACTTTAGAGAAAGTAGTACCTTCTATGATTGGTTAAAATCATAGAAAACCTTTAAGAATCCATTATAGGTATATCCAGAAAGTATAATCTCAATATATAACTGGTGTTAAAACATTTCCACAGCATGAAAGCAAACTTACCTCTAATACATCAGAAGTGATAAGTTTCATTACGCGATCATTTGGGTCCTTAAATTCTTCTGTAACTTCAGCTCGTTGAATTTTTTTCTTCATTCTATATGACAGCTACACGATAATGAATGGCTTTTAAAATGGATATCTTTTAAAGGGTGTTTTTAAAGTAAGCCAGCAGTAAAAACTGTTTATCAGTAAACGTGATGAAACAAAAGGAGCTCTGCATATCTATTTGTTACATAATCCATTTTCAAAGGCAGACTTCTGATATATCCCTTAAGATGCCAGGCCACAGGTTTATAAATTCAGACAAGACTCAGAGAAGTTACATGATTTTCCAGCTACCAGCAGGACTAGAACCGAGGGCTCCTACTCCTAGTCCAGGATTCTTTCAACAATGCCATACAGTCTCAACTGTTACAGGATTGAAGAAATAGCAAATTTTATTAATGGAAGTATCAATTTTCGTCACTGATTGCATTAAAATTCCGTGGTCTTCTTTCAGTGACCTCTCTGATGTCTGAATAATGGCATGAGTAAATGCAGATGCTGCAGCCAAATTCCTCTTATAAAAATTTGCCTAATACACGGCATCCAGAAACACACGGCATTAAAAAGCAGAGGCTGAATTTCCATTTTCAGAAAAACAGTTAACAAAAAGCATCTTCTCCTCCTATTTTAAGGAAACTTTCTACAATTATTAGAACTATGTCACATGTTTTCCAATTTCTGGAGACTGAGGTACTTTATGAACAATGAGTCATAATTTGCCATTTCGAAAAAAAAATCTATTTTAGGTAACATACCAATTTGGGCATTGCTGTAAAGTGAAACGCTTTGTCAAGTCGTAGCTTCCTAAATATATAAGCTGCATCAAAATGTTGTGCATTTATCAAATCTTGCTGAAATTTTAAAACTTCATCCCAATCCTTCAGGGCAACTCTGATCTGCAACCAGGAAGAATAAAAACATTCAGATAAATGTAAACTTTTTTCCACAAACAAATTATAGTTTTAAACACTGGAATTTCTATTTAAATCAATTTGTTGTAAAAATATTATACCTGTTTTATATTTCTGCTGGGAGAAAACAATTCATCAAGTATTACCTTTTGTTTTGGTTGACACAGTTGGGTGTTATATAGTCCATATAGAAGATACAAAGCACCAACTCTGATCTGGAATGTGTATGGAGGTAAAAAATATCGCCAAGCCAAAGCTAAAGCTTCTTTCGTAAACATGTTCTTTTCTAAATTTCTCATTCTACCACTAGAAAACAAAGAAAAATATATTATGACTCATCAAGTAAATAAATATGAACAGAAACAGAAGTATATACTTGTTTAAATAGCAGTTGCTACAAATTAGTTGGGCCAGATCCTTTCATGATTCAAGCACAAAAAGCTAATTTTCTGCTGTGCCTCTTAAGCAGAAACACAGGCAAATACCAGGTAAACATGATGCAGCTTCCTAAAGCATCGACTTTAATTGTCAAATTGGGGAGCAAATGAGAAGGATTGCAAATTATTACTGTTTAAGAATGTTATCTAATATGTTAAAATAACCATGGCTCTGTTACGGACTAAAATGCAAAAATTAAATGCATATTAATGTATCATGGAGATTTTCCCCAATACTCTCAGAGATTCACACTAAATCGTCTTTGTCCTTGGGATACCTGGGTGGCAAAGACAATCAGGAGCCAGGTAGAAGAAGCAGATTCCCTTATATTTCCAGGGGCTTTATCCAAACATCCAACAGAGCAATAAGTCTTCTACTGTCAATAAAATAAATGTCAAACCACAACAAACATATGTTCTCTGAATATAAATAACATCATTAATGAAATATCCAAAACTGTTCTCTTGTGCCAATTTAAGCAAAAATTTTAAAAACCAGAAGGCCAAAACATTCTTCTCACAACTTTGTATTAAAAAATGAAGGCACAAGTATATATTATGGATAGTTGTCTATGCAAGATCTGAAATCAGTAAAAAAAAAAAAAAAAAATCCATTTTTAATACATCATTTAAAATGTCTGAGAGTATAGCACTTGATAGATACAAGTGACTGATGCAGTATACAAATTATAGAGATAGAAATTTTGATGTAAAAACAGCAGCATAAAACAATAAAGACGTCAGAAAATAGTAAATCCAGTTTGTCCTGCATTGAATAAACAAAGACTCCACTATATGATTACAAGAGGCGGGGTGGAGAATTCACCTTTCAAACAACATACAGAAAGGATGAAAAATATCTACCCAGTATTGGCAAGTAAAGCAATTTATAAAGAAAATCAGCCACTCCTCAAGTAGTCCCTGCCTCTTTTAAGATTTTTACTTTTTCCCCATTAGGTAAAAACTGGGATGACCCTAGACAAATTTCCTGAACTGCCCTTTTCCCCAGAAGCAGAGTGGAAGACCAGGTCTTCTGGAAACAGGTAGACGGCAGCTGCAGTCGTGTTCTCCAAGCTCCTGCCTCCTGGCCAGCGCTCCCCCGAGGGCATTCCAGAATGGCCACGGCTGGCAGGGACACTGAGCCCAGTAGGGACGCCGCCCAGGGCTCCATGGGCTGGAGGCCAGAGCAGGAATTGACGACAGTCGTGATGTCTGAGGCGAAGGAATTTCCGCCTTCCCGGAATCAGACAACCTTTTCAAGCGGGTAGGGACCATCCACGGAACAGCTGGCACGGTATAGAAAGACCCGAGTTCCCCAGTGGCTGCCCTACAATGCGCCCAGGGTACAGTTCCTCATGCCCTGCCACCACCCCAGGGTGGACACTTAGGGTAACATCTGCCTGGACACCCTGAAGGACAAATGGTCTGCCCTGTGTGGCGTCAGGACCATCCTCTTCTCCATCCAGAGCCTGCTGGGAGAACACAAGATCAGAAGCCCTCTGCACACGCATGCTGCCCAACCCTGGAGAAACCCACAGCCTTTCAGAAGTACCTGCAAGAGACCAACTCAAAGCACGGCTCCAACCAGGAGCCCTCCCTGACCCGGAGAGTCCAGCCTCTCTCTGTGTTGTCTTTCTACTTTTTCCCTTAGTCCGTTCTTTCCTTCATATAGTGGTGTCATTTTTGTTTTGTCTCTGTTTTTTAAATTAAATCTCTGCTGTCTCTGCGATGACTATATTAATTACATAAATACATTTTGGTTTAAAAAAATCAGGTAGACATATAGGTTCCAATCTCATCTCCATTCTGCTAGCTGTGTGATCTTGGGAAATTACTTAACCTCCTTAAGCCTCAATTTCCTCATCTATAAAAGAAGCGTAACTATAGCTGCTTCTCAGAATTCTATGGATTAAGCTAAGCTATAAATGTATTACATTTAGTAGTCATTAAAAAAAGCTCCCTTTTCATTAACGGCACAATAAACAGCTCTTGATCCTCCATCCCCTGTAATGTATTAAGTATAATTTGCACAGAGAAAAAAGATAACTTTTACCTTCTTTTCAGCAAAACAGAGTTTTAATCATAAGCACTCATTTATTCAGTTAGTAAATTATTTAGCTATGTTGATTTAAATATCACAGATTCACCCAGTCACTGTCCTCACAGAGCTTACTTTGGGAAGGAGGGTATTAAAAAGTATTAATGTGTATTGCGCATTCACAGTGAACTTAACACATATTAGCTCATTTCATCCTCAGAACAACTACTGTCCTTACTTCATACGTAAGGAAGCTCAGGTAAGACACCTGCCCAAACGCACAGCTAGTAGAAACGGACCCTGCGTTCACATTCGAACACGGGGCTCCTTAGTCTGTGCTCCCAGCACACAAGCACAAAACTAAAGTGGGGCAAGTGATGGGATAAAGTAAACACGGGATGCCATGCGGGGGAGAAAACCCGACCGAGCACCTTGCTTAGTCTAGCACGGCACAGGAAGGCTTCCCTGGGGGACTGTCAGGGGGCTTAAACCTGAGTAAGGCAGACCCAGGCAGACGGGGCTCGGGCACGCTCCAGGCTGAGGAAGCGCGCGCGGAGCGCTAAGGGGGCGCCGGGGCAGGGCGGAGCGCGCACGGAGGCCGCTCGGGGGGCTGGAGGTGCAGGCCCGGCCGAGGGCCCCGCGAGCCGTGCGGGGGTCCGAGCTCTACCGCGAAGGGAAGCGGGACACGCGGGGCAGCGGCAGGCTCACATCTGCACTCTGGGGAGAGAACTCTGGTTGCAGCGTGAGAATGAATTCAGCCGGGCGGGCCACGGCGGCTCAGCAGGCAGAGTCCTCACCTGCCATGCCCGAGGCCCGGGTTCGGTGCCCGGTGCTGCCCACGCAAAAAAAAAAGAATTCAACCGTGCAAGGGCTTTTCTCTGCTTGCGCGTCTGTCGCGTTTTCAGACGTGGGCTCCAGGAGAACACGCCTGGGGGGGCAGCCGGCGGCGGCCTTCAGCCCGGGTGAGGCAGCGGCGAAGGGGGGACGCTGAGGACAGCCACGTGGACAGGTTCCCTCGGGACAGGCCGCGAAAGGGACCCCCAACCCGGCGCAGCCGCCCCGGGACAGGGCGGGAGGCCCGGGGCACAGGCGGAGGCCGGGGGCACAGGCGGAGGCCAGGGGCACAGGAGGAGGCCCGGGGCACAGGCGGA
>PVIY010054402.1:0-14236 GCA_004026745.1 Myrmecophaga tridactyla
TTTTTTTATGAGGAACACTTTCTGCCAGGCCACCTAGTCATTCCTGTACTGTCCATGCCTTCTCCTTCATCCTCTAGACCACCTGTGTAGAATTACCCAAGGAGATGGTTCAAAGTACAAATTTCTTCCCACCCCCAACTGCTACCACCTCACTGCCAATGAGTCAGACTCTCTAAGAATGGGGTCCTGGAGTGTGCGTTTTAAATAGCCTCCCTGGGTGATTTTTTTTTTTTTTTTGTATGCAGCATGGCAGGATCACATTTCATTATTTTTTTCATGTGAGTATCCTGTTATTGCAGCACCATCTGTTGAATTTTTGTTTGTTTTTGTTTGTGCTTGTTTGTTTGTTTTTTGGGGAAGTGCATGGACCAGGAATCAAACCTGGGTCTCCTCACAGCAGGTATGAATTCCTGGGTGACTTTGCTGTAGGTGAAGTTTGAGAACCATCATGCCACATGTGATTTCCATAACCGGCTCTTGATTTTATCCCTACCAGCTATCTTACACTTATTGAAGTGAATGAGAAGCAGAATTTAAGTGTGTGGGTCCTGGAGTCAGAATGCCCTTGTTCAAATCCACTTCTCCTACCCACTAGCTCTGTGACTTTAAGCAAGTTACCTAAACTCTCTGTGCCTCTGCTTCCTCATGTCAGTGTGCCTAAGTCGTAAGGTTGCGGTGAGGAGGAGATGAAATAAAGCATGCAAAAAACTTAGAACAGTGTCTGGCTCACAGCAAGCCCCAAGTAAATTGGGAAATGGGTTATTTTTTTCACTGTATTCCTAGATCCTTCTTTCTAGAAACTTTCCTTGATCAATTATTGCTAACATTTACTAAATTTCTTCCAGGCACCATGCTAAGCACGGTCCATGCTTTATCATATTCCATCCTCACACAAGTGCTATAAGACAGATGGCATCACTGTCTTTCATTTTATGAATAAAGAAACTGAGGATCAGACAGGTTAATAAATTGCTCAAGGTCCCACAGCCAGTGAATGGTGAGGTAGGCATGTTGAAAAATAAGCTGGGCCTCCACCCCCACTGCTGCCTGCATTTCTACATCACCTCAAAGGCATTCCTTACACCCTCATCAGGCCCAGTCACCTCACTCAACCGACTTCTTTTATGAGGGGAAGTGGGGAGGGGTGGTGGTGCATGGGCTGGGAATTGAAACAAGTCTCCTGCATGTCAGGCAAGCATTCTAACGCTAAATGACTTGTGCACCCTAAACCAACTTCTTAAATATCCCCTCATATAGCTTCCTCAAGTTCCATCTTTTCTGATCCCTTCGAACTGTGTTTTATTGCCTTCTTGGTCTGGTTCCCTCTAAGAAAATACCCTCTTTTCAGAGTTATTGAATCAAGCCATATTTATCCTCCATATTCCTATAGAGCTTCTTCAAATGCTATCTGTCCCCAGAGTCTCCCAAACCTAGATCTCCCTACTGCTCCATAAAGCATCCTCCCCTCACATACACAGCCCTTCTGCTGGCTTCCCCCAGAACCCCCAGGCGATTTCTGTCTCCATTGAGAGCCACCCTTCTTCTCTAGCTCCTTTCAGGTAAGGGAAACCTGAAGACCTACTTACCAAGAGAGCCAATATCCAGTCAACCCTTGGGATGCCCCTCCCATCCTCTGCCAATTCCCAAGTCTCTTGGCCACCTCAGTCATTTAGTTACCCTGCCCACTCTGGTGCCCTCCTCCCACTTCAGCTTTGGGCACACAGGCCTTATCTCTACACAAATACTTCCTCTTTCCCCAATACTGGTTCTCCCACAATCAGCAATCAGGGTAAACTTCCTCTGAAAATTTACTAAGCAAACATTTGCTGGGCAACTGCCCTATGTAAGTTTCTATGCTAAGGACTATGGGAGGTCCAAACCTGGTGTCCACTTTGAGGAGCCTCAAGTCTGGTAGAGATAAAGCACAGAAGTGAATATCACATGTCAGGAAGGTGGCAGGAAATGTTGAGCCATGTGGGCTGGTACACCTGAGTTTTGATCCCATTTCTGCTCTTAACCAGCTTTTTATCCCCTTTCTGATTTTGAGTTTCTCTGTTTGTGAAATGGAAATAATGCTGCCAAGGTTTCTTGTGAGACAACTCAGGTAAGAGCCATAAAAAGCCTGACAAAGCATCTGAGACAAGGCCATTAGTCCAGGAGCCAGAGGAGGCTTCATTCAAATTGTAGGGGACTGTGTCTTTTCCAGGGACTACATTCTGCTCAAAAGCAAAACACTGTAAAGAATGGCTTAGTGACTTCCGAGAAGATGGCAGAGAAGGTAGACTGAATTCACCCCTCCTCCATAGGACAAGCTAGGGGATGGGGTAAAAATGACTGGGACTGAAGTCCCAGGGAGTGAGTGATCTAAGAGGGTCTTTGGTATTACATAGGGAGGAGGGAAGTGGAGAGATTGGGATGGGGAGAACAGGGTGGGTCTGATCAGCCATGACCCCTGCCAGGGGCAAGCAGTGATGCATGGGGAAGCACAGATCTGAGGGAGTGGGCCTGTCCCTCTGCTTCAGCCTGCCCCAGGTCCTGGCTAGGGAGACCTCTCCCCACAGCACTGCACCAGCTGTTCCTGTGGGGAGTCCATAGGTGAACTTAGCCATTCACTGTGTAAAGCTGTGCCCCCCAATGCTGAGATCAGTCGCCTGGCCATCCTGCAGCCACATGCCAGAGACAGCACCCCCTCCGTGCACACCATCTTCCAAGCCAACTGCTGCAGTTGGGGAGGGGTAATAATGAGAGGAGGAGGGGCCTCAGGAGCCCCATATTCTGGGAAGAAGCAATAAGTGCAGTCTGGCAAACTCCTTATCTGCCTAGGTTTTAAATATATATATATATATAATGTTTATATAATTATTATTATTTATGTTTATTATTTAAAATTTCCTCTTCCGTGGGCACCAGTCTGAGTTCATTTCCGATATATATTGAGGTATCTCCTTCAACTTCAGGGCCTACTGTTGCTGAGGAGTGGGGTTTTTTGGGGGGATGAGGGGTGGTGCCTAGGCCAGTTATCAAGCCCAGGTCTTCTACATGGCAGGCGCACGTTTTGCCACTGAACTACCTGTGTACCCAGGTCTGGCTTTTAATAAACCCTCAAGTCAAATTGTACCCTCTGCATGAAATCCAGGCCTTGGCTTGGTGGGGAATTACCGACAAACCAAGTACAAAAATGAACTTTCAATGCAAAACTGAATAAATACAAAACTTCAGACAAGTGAAGGAAACCAACTTGCAAAATTACTTTATAAAGTTAACCAAATGCCCCCAAAACAAGGGAAAATCACACAGCATGTGAAGATCATGGCAGAAATGGCCCAGCCAAATGACCAAATCAAAACATTGGAGGGGACACAGAAATGGAACTACTCAAGGATATTTATAAAGAAATAAAGGATACCAGGAAGGCATCAGAAGAGCATAAAGAAAAATTTGAAAGATTAAATAGAGAAATGGCTGATCTCAGAGATGAAAGATAACAATAGACCAAATTAGAAATACACTAGAGACACATGATAGCAGATTCAAAGAAGCAGAAGGAAGTATAAGTGAGCTATAAGACAGAACTATTGAACTAGAGCACACAAAAGAACAAATGGCAAGAAAGATGGGAAAAGTAATGGACAACAAAAGGCACACAAATATAAGAATTATTTGGTGTCCCAGAAGGAGAAGGTAAGAGTAAAGAGCTGGGATGGTCAGTTGAAGATATAATCAAGGAAAATTTCCCAGCCCATATAAAAGACATAAATATTCAAATCAAAGATGCCCAACAAGCCCCAAATAGGCTTACTCCAAGATACATACTACTCAAACTGTCAAATGATGAACAGAAGCAGAAAATCCTGAAAGAATCATGAGAAAAGCAATCTAACACATACAAGGGAAAGCACTTAAGACTGAGTTCAGACTACTTAACAGGCACCATGGAGGCAAGAAAGCAGTAGTATGATATATTTAAAATCCTGAACTGAAGGGAACTATAAACGTTTCAACAATAGTAGTGGGAGACTTCAATACATCACACTCCACTATAGATAGAACAACCAGACAGAGGATCAACAAGGAAATAAAATATGTAAACAGTGTGATAAATGAATTAGATCTAATAGACACATATAGATAGTTACATCCCAAACCATCAGGATATACATTCTTCTCTCATACACATGGAATGTTCTCCAGGCAGAGCATGTATATGCTGGAACACAAAATAAGTCTTTATGATACTACAAGAAAAGAAAATTACAGGGCAATCTCTAATGAATATAGACGAAAAATCCTCAACAAAATACTCACAAATAAAATCCAGCAGCACATTTAAAGAATTATACACCATAACTAAGTGGAATTTATTCCAGGTATGCAAGGCTGGGTCAACATAAGAAAATCAATTAATGTAATACACCATATCAACAAATCAAAGCGGAAAAACCACATGATCATCTCAATTGATGCAGAAAAAGCATTTGACAAAATTCAACATCCTTTCTTGATGAAAACACTTCAAAGTGTAGGAATAGAAGGGAACATCCTCAACATTATAAAGGGAATATATGAAAAGCCCACAGCTAACAGCATCCTCAATGGGGAAAGACTGAAAGCTTTCCCTCTAAGATCAGGAATAAGACAAGGATGCCTACCATCACCATTGTTATTCAACGTCATGCTAGAAATACTAGTCAGAGGTTCTAGACAAGAAAAAGAAAAAAAAAGTCATCCAAATTGGCAAGGAAGAAGTAAAATGCTCACTGTCTGCAGATAACCTGATACTATATGTCAAAAATCCCAAAAATCTACAGCAAAGATACTAGAGCTAATCAATGAGCACAGCAAAGCGGCAGGGTACAAGATCAATGTCTCCCAAATCAGTACTGTTTCTATACAGTAGTGATGAGCAATCTGAGGAGGAAATAATGGAAAAAGATCCATTTACAATAACAACCAAAGAATAAAATATTTAGGAATAAATTTAACTGAAGATACAAAAGACCTATACATAGAAAACTACAAGAAATAGCTAAAAGGAATCATGGAAGACCTAAATAAATGGAAGGGCATACCATGTTTATGGATTGGAAGACTAAATATAGTTAAGGTATCAATTCTACCCAAATTGATTGATAGATTCAATCCAATTCCAATTAAAATCCCAACAACTTATTTTGCAGAAATAGAAAAACCAATAACCAAATTTATTTGGAAGGGCAAGGTGTCATGAATACCTAAAAATATATCGAGAAAGAAAAATATGCTGACTTTAAAGCATATTATGAAGCTACAGTGGACAAAACAGCATAAAGATAGATATACTGACCAATGGAATCTAATCAATGGTTCAGAAATAGACCTTCTCATCTATGGACAATTGATCTTTGATAAGGTGATCAAGCCAACCCATCTGGGACTTAGCAGACTCTTCAATAAATGGTATTTGGAGAACTGGATATCCATATGCAAAAGAATGAAAGAAGATCCATATTTCATACCCTTTACAAAAATTAACTCAAAATGGATCAAACACCTAGACATTGGAGCTAAGAACATAAAACTTTTAGAGAAAATGTAAGGAAATATCTTATAAATCTTATAATAGGAGGTGGCTTCCTAGCCCTTACACCCAGAGCATGAGCATTGAAAAAAGAAATAGATAAATGAGATCTCTTCAAAATTAAACACTTTTGTGCATCAAAGAACTTTGTCAGGGAAGTAAAAATCAGTCTATGCAGTGGAAGACAATATTTGGCAACCAACTATCAGATAAGGATTTAGTATCCAGAATTTATGAAGAGATTCTTCAATTCAACAATAAAAAGTCAAACAACCCAATTGAAAAATGGGCAAAAGACATGAAGAGATGCTTCTCAGAAGAGGAAATACAAATGGTTAAAAGGCACATGAAAAGATGCTTAACTTCCCTGGCTATTAGGGAAATGCAAATCAAAACCACAATGAGATATCACCTCAGACCCACTGGAATGGTGATTATTAAAAAACAAACAAACAAACGAAAAACAGGAAATGACAAGAGCTGGAGAGGATGTGGAGAAAGAGGTATACTTATCCACTGTTGGTGGGAATGTAAAACGGTGCAACCGCTCTGGAAGGCAGTTTGGTGGTTCCTCGGGAAACTAAGTATAGAATAGCCATATGATCCAGCAATCCCATTACTAGGGATTCAGACAAAAGGCAAAGACATAAATGAACACAAATGGACATCTTCACACTGATGTTTATAGCAGCATTATTTATGATTGCCAAGAGATGGAAACAGCCCAAATATCCATCAATGGACAAATGGCTAAACAAGCTGTGGTATATACATATGATGGAATATTACACAACTGTAAGACAGAATAAAGTCATGAAGCATGTAACAGTGTGGATGAACCTTGAGAATATTATGCTGAGTGAGATTAGTCAGAAGCAAAAGGACAAATACTGTATGGTCTCACTGATATAAACTAACATTAATGAGAGAACTTGGAGAATTGAGGTTAAAAGCAGTTTATTGGGACATAGAAATAGGATAGAGATTGGGGCAACTGGTGCTGAAGGAATACAGATTGTAAAACAGGACTGATTTTAAAAATTCAGAAATTGATAGCACAATAGTACCTGATTGTAGCACAATAATATAAGTACACTGAATGAAACTGAATGTGAGTATGATAGAGGGAAATGGGCTGGGGGCATGTATGAAACCAGAAAGAAAGATAGAAATAAAGACTGAGACAGTATAACTTAGGAATGCCTAGATTAGACAATGATGGTGATTAAATGTATGAATAAAAAAACAGTTTTGCATGAGGGAGAACAAATGAATGTCAACATTGCAAGGTGTTGAAAATGGATGGTATATAGGAAAAAGTACAATCAATGCGAGCTAGGGTCTATAGTTAACAGTAGTATTGTAATATGCTTCCACTGAATGTGACAAAGGTATTCTGCCAAAACTAAATGTTAGCAGGTGGGGCAGGAGTAGAGGCATGGGAAGAGGTATGGATTCTTTGTGGAAGAAAAGGAAATGTCTTCACATAAATTATGGTGGTGAAGGTATGTCTTTTTACTTAAGTTGGATTGTATGATGTGCTAATAAAACTGTTTAAAAATGAACAGAGAGAAACAAGTGCTAGAGAAAATGCAGAGAAAGAGATGTACCTCTTCACTGTCAGTAGGGAAACTGAGAAGTGCAGCTCCTTGGAGAGCAGTGTGATGGTTCCACAGGAGGCTAGGGGTGGGGCGGTCATATGATCCTGCAACCCTGCTGCTCAGCATATACCTGTGGGGACACAAAACAGACATTTGACACTGGTGTTTCTAGCAGCAGTATTCCTGATCCACAATGGATGGAGGTGGCCTAAGGGTACAATGACTTAGGAATGGAAGGGGAATCTGTGGTGTATACATACAACAGACTCCTGAGTGGCTACAAGAAGGGATGAAGTGAGGCATGTAACTATGTGAATGAAACTTAAGGACTGTATGTTGAATGAAGTGTTAGAAACAAAAACACAAATATTATCATGGACAAAGTATAACATAAAAATTCATTGAATTGAAGTTAAGAGCATGAGTTATCAGGTTGGGGCCTATAGTAAAAGGTCCTCAAATGTAAGCTCTTACATATATTCAGGAGTTGTAATTGTTATTTCTAAATTCTGAGATACTGAGTTGTTTGTACATAACCTAGGCATTCCCAGAAACTTTGAGGAATTTATTTGACACCTGAGACTCAGAGTTAGAGTTCTCAAGCTATGGAAGTCAGTACTATCCCATACAGGAACTGTTTAAAAAGTTGGAAAAAATGATCAGACATCGACTAGAGAGATGAACAAAGCTGATATGGATAGGACTGAGGTAGCTCAGAATACAGGATAAAGGGTGATATTGTCGAGGTTTTAAAACTTCAACTTCTGTATGAGACCAAAGGGAAAGGTATTTATTTGGTGCAACATTTATGTTTTGGGTAGTACATTACCTAATTTAACTTGTATGGTCTGTTTAGTTGAACACCATAATTGCATGATATCTTGAATAGGGCGTGAGATCTTGTTGGTTTGTCCAGGTTAGTGTGATGCCTCAATATATCCCAGAGTGATTTTGGCAGTGAATAAAGGAGTATTTGCAAAGTCCCCTTGGGGGGCCAGGGAGAAAGGAGGAAATATCCAACTTCCCCATTTGGAGAATTCCTGATATTCTTGCAAGCAGTGGGGACAACCAAATCAATTGGCTGAGCCATTGATCTTGGGGTTCTCCCCTGTGAAACTTATTCCTGCAAAGGACAGGCTAAACATACTTGTAATTATGCCTAAGAATTAGCCCAAAAAAGCCTCTTTTGTTGCTCAGATGTGGCCTCTCTCTCTAAGCCAACTTGGCAGGTGAACTCAATGTCCCTATGTGGGATATGACTCCCATGGGTGTATCTTCCTGGCAGTATGAAACAGAACTCTCAGGATTCACCAGGACCTCACATCATGGGATTAAGAAAGTCTTCTTGATGAAAATGGGGAAGAGAGAAATAAGCCAAAATAAAATTTCAGTGGCTGAGATTTCAAACAGAATCAAGAGGTTATCTTGCAGATTATTTTTATCCCTTTTTAGTTTATGATGTATTGGAGTGGCTGGAGGGAAATACCTGAAACTCTTGAGCTGTGTTCCAGTAGCCTTTATTCTTGAAGACGATTGTATAACAATATAGCTTTTACAGTGTGTGATTGTGAAAACCTTGTATCTGATGCTCCTTTCCTCCAGGGTATGGATGAGTAAAAAAATATGGATAAAAATAAATAAATAATCAGTGGGATAAAGGGTCAAATAAATTTGGGTAGATTGAAATACTAGTGGTTAATGAGAGGGAGGGGTAAGGGATATGGGACATATGAATTTTTCTTTTTATTTCTTTTTCTAGAGAAATATTCTAAAATGTTCTAAAAATGATCACGGTGATGAATACACAACCATCTGATGATTGATGATTGTGAGCCCTTGATTGTACACCATCTATGGACTGTACTGTGTGAAAGATTTGTCAATAAAAATATTTTTTTAAAAATCTTGGGTACACAGGATTCAGTGGTAGAATGCTCGCCTTCCATGTGGGAGACCTGGGTTTGATTCCCAGATCATGCAGCCCCCCCAAAAAAAATGAAGTCTTCACAAATTTAATGAGCTAGAAATTATCCAAAGCACTGTGACCACAATGGAATGAAGCTGAAAATTAATAATCACCAAAAAAACAGAGCTTTCATAAATATATAGGGATTAAACAACACAGTCTTAAATAATCAATGAGTCAAAGAAGAAATTGCTAGAGAAATCTGTAAATATCTGGAGATGAAATGATAATAGGAATACAACATATTAGAACTTATGGGATGCAGCAAAGGCAGTGCTGAAGGGGAAATTTATTGCCCTAAATGCCTATATTAAAAAAAAGAACGAGCAAAAATCAAGGACTTAACTGCTCACCTGGAAAAAATTAGAGAAAAAAACAACAAAATAACCCCAAAGCATATAAAAGAAGAGAAATAACAAAGATTAAAGCAGAAATAAATAAACTGGAGAACAGCAACAACAACAAAAACAATAGAAAGAATCAACAAAACCAAAAGTTGGTTCTTTGAGAAAATCAATAAAATCGAGGTACTCCTAACTAGCCTGACAAAGAAGAGAGAGAGGATGCAAATAAGCGAAATCAGAAATGAGAAAGAGTTGTTACCATGAATCCTGAAGAAATTTTTAAAATAATAAGGGACTACGATGAGCAACTATATGCCAACAAACTAGACAACTTAGATGAAATGGACAAAT
The DNA here is from genome assembly GCA_004026745.1 of Myrmecophaga tridactyla. Lineage (NCBI taxonomy): Eukaryota > Metazoa > Chordata > Mammalia > Pilosa > Myrmecophagidae > Myrmecophaga > Myrmecophaga tridactyla. The sequence continues at coordinate 9,820 of PVIY010054402.1, forward strand.
TCCTAGAAACACATGAACTACCTATACTGACTCAAGAAGAAATAGAAGATCTCAACAAACCAATTAGAAGTAAAGAGATTCAATCAGTCATCAAAAATCTTCCCACAGAGAAAAGCCAAGACCAGATGGCTTCACAGGAGAATTTTATCAAACATTCCAAAAAGAACCAACACCAATCCTGCTCAAACTCTTCCAAAAAATTTGAGGAAAAAAGATTGCTACCTAACTCATTTTATGAAGCTGACATTACTCTAATAACCAAAACCAGGTAAAGATACTACAAGAAAGGAAAGCTATAGACCAGTCTCCCTAATGAATACAGAGGCAAAAATTCTCAACGAAATATTAGTAAATCAAATCCAATGATACATTAAAAGAATTATACAGCATGACCAAGTGGGGTTTATACCAGGTAAGCAAGGGTGGTTCAATACAAAAAAATCAATCAATGTAATACAAAAATTGAATGTAATGCAACAAATTGAAAGGGAAGATCACATGATCATATCAATTGATGCTGAAAAGTATTTCACAAAATTTAGCATCCTTTCCTGATAAAAAACTACAAAAGATAAGAATAGAAGGAAACTTCCTTGGTGTCATAAAGGGCATATATGAAAAACCCATAGCCAGCATCATACTTAACAGTGAATGATCGAAAGCATTCCCCCTAAGATTGGAAATGAGAAATGGATACCCAATGTCATCACTATTATTCAACATTGTACTAGGAGTCCTAGCTAGAACAATTAGAAGAAAGAAATAAAAGCGATCCAAATTGGAAAGTAAAAAGTGAAACTTTCATTATTTGCAGATGACAATAGCCTATACTTGTAAAACCCTGATAAAACTATGAGAAAGCTACTTGAGCTAATAAATTCAGCAAAGTGGCAGGATATGAGATGAATGTACAAAAATCAATAATGTTTCTATACACAAGTAGTGACCAATCTGAGGAGACAAGAAAAAAAATTCCATTTAAAATAGTGACCAAATTGGGCGGGCCAGGATGGCTCAGCAGGCAGAGTTCTCGCCTGCCATGCCAGAGGACCCGGGTTCGATTTCCGGTGCCTGCCCATGTAAAAAAAAAAAAGTGACCAAATTGATCAGGCATCTAGGAATAAGCCTAACCAGGTATGTCAAAGACTTGTACACAGAAAACTACAAAACATAGCTAAAAGAAATAAAATGTGACCTAAATAGATGGAAAGACATTCCATGATCATGGATAGGAAGGTTAAATGTCATTAAGATGCCATTCTACCCAAATGGATCTAAAGATTTAATGTAATACATTAAATCAACAAACAACAACAAAAACAATAGAAAGAATCAACAAAACCAAAAGTTGATTCTTTGAGAAAATCAATAAAATCGAGGTACTCCTAACTAGCCTGACAAAGAAGAGAGAGAGGATGCAAATAATCAAAATCCCAACAACCTACTTTGAAGACTTGGAAAATCTAGTTATCAAATTTATTTGGAAGAGAAAGAAATCCCAAATAGCTAAAAATGTCCTAAAAAAGAAGAGCAAAGTGGGAGGACTAACACCTCGTAATTTTAAAGCTTACTATAAAGCCACAGCTTTACTATAAAGCTTACTATAAAGCCACAAAACAGTGTGGTACTAGTACAGAGATAGAAGTATCAACCAATAGAATCAAATCGAGTGTATGGAGATAGGCCACGGAATGTATGGACAAATGATCTTCCATAAGGTCCCCAAATCCACTGAAATGGGACAGAATAGTCTTTTCAATAAATGGGCATGGAAGAATTGGATATCAATAGCCAAAACAATAAAAGAGGACCCCTACCTTACATCCCATTCAAAAATTAATTCAAAATGGATTAAGGACCGGTACCATAAAACTTCTAGAATACCTCCAGAGAACCTCTTTTGTTGCTTAGATGTGGCCTCTCCCTCTAAGCCAATATGGCAAGTGAACTCACTGCCCTCTCCCCCCACCTCCCCCCATATGTGGGACATGAATCCTAGGAGTGTAAATCTCCTTGGCAATGTGGAACAGAACTCCTGGGATGAGCTGGGATCAGGCATCAAGGGGTTGAGAGTGCCTTCTTGACCAAAAGGGGGAAGAGAGAAACGAGACAAAATGAAGTCAGTGGCTGAGAGATTTCAGAGTCAAGAGCCTATCCTAAAGGTTATTCTTATACATTATACATATATCCCTGGTAGTTTATGGTGTTTTGGAGTGGCTAGAGGGAAACTCAACCTGCAACTGTTGAGCTGTGTTCCATTAGCCTTGATTCTTGAATATAATTGTATAAAGATATAACTTTTAAATGTGACTGTGGGATTGTGAAAACCTTGTGTCTGTTGTTCCTTTTATCTAGGGAATGAATGGATATGTAAAAAAAAATGGATAAAAAATAAATAATAGGGAGGACAAAGGGTAAAATAAATTGGGTAGATGGAAATACTAGTGGTCAATGAGAGGGAGGGGTAAGGACTATGGGATGTATGAGTTTTTTCTTTTTATTCCTTTTTCTGGAGTGATGCAAATGTTCTTAAAAATGATCATGGTGAACACAACTATGTGATGATATTGTGAGCCATTGATTGTACACCATGTGTGGAATGTTTGTGTGCTAAGACTTATCAATAAAAATATTAAAAAGACTTATAGAAGAAAATATAGGGAAACGTCTTCAAGATCTAGTAATAGGAGGTAGTGTCTTCAACTTTACACCTAAAGTACAAGCAGTGAAAGAAAAAAATTAGATAAATGGGCGCTCCTTAAGATCAAGAGCTTCTGTGTCTCAAAGGACTTTGTCAAAAAGGTGAAGAGGCAGTGAACTCAATGGGAGAAATTTTTGGAAACCACACATCAGATAAAGGCTTGACATCCTGTGTACACAAAGAAATTATACAGCTCCACAACAAAAGAACAAACAAGTCAATTATAAAATGGGTTCTCCACAATTGAGAAAATCAACAAAACCAGAACTTGGTTCTAAGAAAATCAATAAGATTGATGGACCCTTAGCGAGGTTGACAAAAAGAAGAGAAATGATGCAAATAAATAAAATCAGAAATGGAAAAGGCGACATAACCACTGATCCCGTAGAAATAAAGGTGGTGATGAGAGGATACTATGAACAACTTTATGCTAATAAACTAGACAATGCAGATGAAATGGACAACTTCTTAGAAAGGCATGAACAACCAACACTGACTCGAGAAGAAATAGACAACCTCAACAAACTAATCACAAGTAAAGAAATTGAATTAGTCATTAAGAGGCTCCCCAAACACCATAAGTACTTGGAATCTTGGGTAAGACATGAGATTTTGTTGGTTTGTCCAGAGTGATGCCCTGATGAACCCCAGAGTGAGTCGATCAGTAAGTGGGAAAGTATTTGCAAAGTCCCCTTCTGAGAATGGTGAGAACGGGGAGAAATTCAACTTCCCCAAGTTGAATTTTTGATATTTTCACGAGCAGTGTGGATAACCAAAGCTATAGGCTGAGCCCCTAGTCTTGGGGTTTGTTCATATGAAACTTAACCCCACACAGGATAGGTCAAGTCTACTTAAAATTTAGGCCTAAGAGTCACCCCCAAGAGAGCCTCTTTTGTGGCTCAAATTTGGCCTCTCTCTCCAGCCAACACAACAAGCAAACTAATGACCCTCCCCCTATCTATGTGGGACATGACTCCCAGGGGTGTGGACCTTCCTGGCAACGTGGGACAGAAATCCTGGAATGAGCTGAGACTCGGCATCAAGTGATTGAGAAAAACCCCAGAATGAGCTGAGACTCAGCATCAAGGGATTGAGAAAACCTTCTCGACCAAAAGGGGGAAGAGTGAAATGAGAGAAAGTGTCAATGGCTGAGAGTTTCCAAACAGAGTCGAGATGTTATCCTGGAGGTTATTCTTACGCATTAAGTAGATATCACCTTGTTATCCAAGATGTAATGGAGAGGCTGGAGGGAACTGTCTGAAAGTGTAGAACTGTGTTCCAGTAGCCATGTTTCTTGAAGATGATTTTATAATGATAGAACTTTCACAATGTGACACTGTGATTGTGAAAACCTTGTGTCTGATACTCCTTTTATCTACCTTGTCAACAGACAAGTAGAACATATGGAATAAAAATGAATAATAGGGGGAACAAATGTTAAAATAAATTTAGTTTGAAATGCTAGTGATCAATGAAAGCGAGGGGTAAGGGGTATGGTATGTATAATCTTTTTTTTTCTATTTTTTTTAAACTTTTTATTAATTAAAAAACTTAACAAAAGAACATTAATATATCATTCCATTCTACATATACAATCAGTAATTCTTAATATTATCATATAGTTGCATATTCATCATTTTTTAGAACATTTGCATCGATTTAGAGAAAGAAATAAAAAGACATCAGAAAAAGAAATAAAACAATAATAGAGAAAAA
>PVIY010054403.1:0-14243 GCA_004026745.1 Myrmecophaga tridactyla
CCTTCCCCGTATGTACTTAAGCCCGGCGCTCTCCGAGCTCTGGGTCGTCGATCGAGCCCCGGGGTTTTCTAACCCCAAATGTCTCACTCCTCGGGTCCCCAGGTGGCCCATCCCGGTGTGTATCAATAAAAGCCTTAACCCGCATCTGGCCTCAGTGAAGACTTCTCTCGTGACCGCCGGCTGGGGAAAGCGCCGGCTCTGGCTTACCCAGGTTAATTCTCTGCGAGCTCGCCCCCAAACCCACCCAGTGTACCGGTTTGCCTGGCACGGCTGAAGCAATCCGCGGCAATTAGTAGTTTTTACTTTTAGGACATGAATCCCTTGAGAACCTAATGAAAGTTATAGACCCTATCCCTGGAAAAATACAGAATTGCATACATGGACAAAAAAAGTTGCATGCATTAAGTAGTTTCAGGGACCTCCTGATTTGCCTCCTTGGATCCCAAGTGAAGAATTCTGCATCCTATTTTTTACTTGGATAGGTTGCTATGTATCTATTGAGATATCTGGGCTGTTAATGATATGTAGTGATAGGGGAGGGAATCCTAGTTAACTGAATATTATTATCCCAATTCCAATACTGATGAGGTTGCATAGGAAAGTGAAAATTTACCAAACACTCAGTTATTCACTAAGAAAGTTGCTCACTTATAAAAGTAGTCCCTTTTAAACTTCCAACTCAACATTAGCAATTATGCCTCTCATGTTACAAACCTATAGTGCAGTTTTTTTGTAGTTATTGGATGTTGTAAATATTCCACAGTAATACATTTAGATGTTGCAAATAAAGTTCAAAGAGAAATAATATAAATTCAAAGATAATCATTATATAGATCTGAGAATCAAGAGAGACCCTTGAGAAAATTGATGAAAGTCTAGAAGATCTTACAGGAATGAGACTTCTCATAATAATAAAAGATGACATATTCTTTACCAAACAATTTTGTCACAAAAAAAAACCCATCAGCTATCTCTGGACCATTAATACACAATTAAGATTTGTACAGTCAATGAATTATTAATTCATAATTTCAATAATAGTTTGTGTAAAATAAGATTATTTTATTTTTATTATTGCTAGCTATTTTCTTCAAGATGAAACCTTATCCAATATTTTTTCTCTATTTTTTTAAATAAAATGTTAACCCCCGCTTTAGGTGGAAAATTTAATGGAAAATTTAGTGGAAAATTAGCATTCTCTAACTCCCAATTATCTCAAAATAATGAAACCCTCCTATGAACATGCACAGCTTTTAAAATAATTTTTAGTGTCCTTTCTCCTCTAAAATTTCCCATGTCATTGGGAGAATATATGTACAGACCACATTCCCTCATTTTACAAACATGGTATCCATGACTAGATGTGATATCTGTGTAGATAAAGAAGCTCTAAACAACAAATACTCAGATGATCTGGAGACATTGATAAGTGGCCTTTTTCTTCTTTTTTTAAACTCAATTCTTTTTTTACTCTTATGGCTGTAAATAGACTATTTAACAGCTTCCACTTAAAAAATAAATTTAGGTACAATAAGTGTCTTGATTTGGTGTGCTTATGTACCTTATTGTCAGGAAGGAAGTTCAATTTTATAGTTAAAAAAATAAAATGTTTTTCCTGTGTTTTCATAGATGGAGTCAGATTGGTGTTTACTTATACTTCAAGATATCCTGAAAATACTTTTTTTGCTCCACCATTGTGGTATTTTAATATTTTAATAAGTAATTGGCATAACCAAGTGTTCCAATGTTTTTATAATATCTCTAGGCTAATATTTACTGCTGTTATGATATGTAAGATATCGATGAAAACTGGAATCTATTAATCATTTCACTTTGTTATCAGCATGTGATCAACCATCTGGGTTTCTTGAAAACACCCTGAAGGATTGAATTCTGCTTTGGTATTGATAATGGAACAGTCTGTATATGCTTCGTAGAATTACATCATTTGCCCCTCCATTGCCCCTGCATGTTGAATAATATTTCCCTTTGATAAGTATAAAATATCAGTTTGAGTTAGTGTGAGTTATGTATATACAGATCTCATTACATTTACTTTATAAATACTAAACATATTTGGAGTGTTGCTGATCTAAGGTGTCATATGACCCTCCTGTGATCATGATTTTTCATATACTAGTATTTTAGCTTTTCCATGATCTTTTAAGTTGAAAATGTAGAAATTATTTTAAAATTGAGAAAAGCAGCTTTTCTTAAAATTTTTTTGTGCTGTATTTTTCCTGTGAGTTTCATAGAGAACTTTAGCATGTAGCAAATTACTAGAAAACAGCTATTTTGATTAAGAAGAAAATCTCCCCTTGGATTAAACCAATTTAGCAATAAAAGACCACTGTCTGCTGGTTTATACATAAAAGGGAAATTTTAATCTTCTTTTGGCAAAGGGATTTATGTGCACATTTCTGCATATCTAAATGATTTCTGTTTGTTTTCTGCTGATGAAATCTTTTGTAAAATATTTCTCCTACATTTATTCAACAGTCTTCAAGGATAAAGTGGAAGACATTTGTCTGCAAACCATTACCTCTCCCATTCCTGCACTACCATTTTATTTATAAAGTTTTGTATTTTTGACTTTATTTTTTTCCAGTTTTTCAAGCTGGGGGTCATACATAGTGTACGGAATAGAAAACATCCAAAAGAAAGGGCAGGCTATTATTTTGCAGAAAAAATTATTTATAATCAGGTAGTTACATATTTAAAAGCTAAATAAATTGAAGAACCTTATCCAACAGCATTGCAATTGCTTATGGCTTACAAGGCTAAAATTAATTCAGTGATTTAATCTTAATAATAACAATGTAGTTAAATATCTTTGACTTTAATAGGGTTATATATATGAATAGCTGAAATAGCATTCCCATAATTTTAATTTAACATTGGTTAGATTGAGAAAACATTGTTAGGGTAATAAGACTGTGGAATTTGTAATTATTGCTATTTTTCATTTTTAATAAGGTAATGTGTCTTATTTTCTAAGAAAATGAGGGACATTGGTGTACTTTACATATACATGAATCTTTGTACCAATACTTTTTAAAAATGTACCAGTATTTTCTTGGATATATTAAATGTAAGAATATAATTATTAAATTGCCTTAATATAATTTTTGTTCTACCTTTGCATATAGATTGCACTGGAAAATGCAGGAAGTAGGTTAATTATCTGAAGGGATACTTAAGATCCACAACACTTCACAACCAACAACTGCTCACTACATGGGCCATGTTGAAAACTATGATCCAATATTTCCCTGTTAATGAAAATAATTGTTTCATTCTTAAGTATGTTTTCCTGCCATCTGCTTCTCCATGCTATTGTGGTTTTGATTAATGGAAAATTGTTTATTAGGATGCAGCAAAATTGCTAGTAGGCATAATGGTGGGAGAGAAATCACTAAGAAACTCTTTAAAACCTTGTTAATATATTTGATGGTCCCCAGACAATCTAGGATAAACAGCATACTGTATTTTAATATGTAAAACATTTTAAAACTGCTAATTGGTATTGACTGGACTTATCCCTTGGTAATGAAACAAATAAGGGTTTCAGTTTTGTTAAGACTTTTAAAATTTAATACCAGGTTTATGAATTTTTCCTATACATACATGCTTCAAAAATGACAAAAGAGGCTGCTCTGAGTTAACTATAAGGAGTGGCATTCTATACTTAAAGATAGGTTTAAGGCTTTTTAATAAAGTAATAGAACATGAATATTGGTTTTAAGGATTATTAATTCCCAAAAGCCTGATTAATATAGAAATTAATATGTAGAAAGGAATGCCAATCTAACACAGGTAAAATAAGTAAGTATAATTTTTTGACAATATATAGATTTAAAAGATAGATGACAATGGGTGTTCACATTCATTGTTTATTTGTGTATATGTGTGGTGTATTTGGGTATAAAGATGTGTATATGTGAGTACTTATAAAACAGTTTTTTTACCTCTGTTAGGAAGGACTCTATACCTGAAAATATGCTATTCTTTGTTGGCACATAGATAGATGTGCCAAACAAACTTTGAAGCTATCCCCAAATTTCATTTACTAGAAATACACATGCACAAACACATAATACACACATGCACACACGCACACACACACACACAACTGCATTCTGAGCTGACCCAAACAGATTGAAAAGATGAAGAAAGCACACCAAGTTTTAATAGTTTTCATTAAAATAAATGACTAGTAACAGTTATAAACCATTTAGATATGATGTAAGCATTGCTTTTATTGATTGCAAAAGGAAGATTAAAGCCACCTAAAATGTTATTTTTATGCTTTTATTATCATTACTAAAATCACCTGCAGAGTTCTAGCTGTATGGTGGTGAAGTGGTAAAATACAATAAGGCATATTGGTTAAGATATGGATACCCATCATATTAAATATATATCAGATTCATTAATTGGCAACCATAAGTCAAGAGTACAACATTCTAGATGGTGATGGTTTTGATAGGATAGATGACAGTGTGGTTAAGTATATGATTCATGTAATAAGAAAAAGGTACCTGCAGGCTATTGTTCCCAGCATGAATTAAAATTTACATATTGCTTCTCTTTATGTCAAAATATCTGGTGCCTACAAATGCTAACATTTCATTAAAAAGTTTCACAAGCCAGGAAAAGTGGATTGGAAACATTGCATGTGAATCATTCAAGCATTATGATAGAATAAGGGCTATGTTAGAAAAAAATTAAATTGCTGCACAAGAAAAAAAGTCAGTTATTTGAGGGTGTGGGTGTGTGTTTTAACATACAAATTCTGCAATTAATTTACAGCAAAGAAACCTGAGACTAAGCATCTAAATGCATCCTGCTTTATGAAGTTCTACAGAACATGGCATAAATGCCTTTCAGATTCAGGGAAATTGTATGGCTTCTGAATTCATGAAATTCTGAAACATTCCATCTTCAATTTTTAAACTTTCCATTTCAGAATTACAAGTTATTTACCTGAGATGGGAATCAGCTCAGTGGCAGAGTTGAGCAAAATCTGACCCTACCTTCATGGGTTTCACCTGGATTTGAGGTCCCACCTCAGGCTTCTTCACCTAACCTGACTTCCCCATTAAATACATGGTATAGTGTAGACATCAGGTGGTGTGTCAGAATGGTGCAACTACTATTTTATTTCCATTTAGGAAAAGAGAATAAGGAGCACAGGAGAAATGGACTTCTCAGGAAACCTCTGGGGAATTATAAACTTGCTAATATTTACCTGCTGGCTCAAATTTTTGTGAAACTATAGGGACTGAAAAAATACTTCTCTTATTTTAGTAAATGAAATGAGCTATCACTTTTTTTCAGTTGATACTTTTAGTTTATAAATTAACACAATTAAGCAATTGATTTAATATGATAAAATAACTTTATTTATTCATTCCACAAATACTCATTGAGCATCTGGTGTATTCCCATCCGTATGCTAGTCTAGGAGATAAGATAGTGATAAAAGAAAGTCTGAAAGAAGTAAGATAAAAAACATTCTTTTTCAGTCTGCAATAAATTGAATATAATATATAACTACAAATAGAGGGCATTAAAGATATCAAAAATGTTTACAAAGGAGAAAATTTTAAAATGAGATTTTTGTCCTTTAACAGTGAAATAGAAGATTAAAAACAACCATGTTTTCCCCCTCAAGCATGCAATAATAAATAACTAAATAAAGGACTGTAAAATGATAATTGTTGTACTATGAAAACCTGTGCAGTGTTTATAAAAGGTCTAAAGGACTTTCAATACAATTGAAAACCAGTTTTTTTAATTCAAAGTCATTGATTGGTAGAAATAGAACACATTTCTTTAAAATGTAAAATACTTTAGCTAAAATCATACTTGAAAAGTAAAAAGGAAGAATGACACATAAGAATAACACAGCAAATGCACAATAGAAATGTTATACTACAGTATATAATAAAAACATGATGAAAATTGTTTTCCTTGAAATATAAATGTAATAAAATATATTTCTGTAAAATAGAATCCAAATTATATGTATGAATTGGCAAAGTAGTAGTATAAGACAAAAACAGATTAATATTGAGCCATTGACTTTTTATTTTCCTCAGAAAATAAAAAACATAATGAAATGAAAAAGAAAATAAAGTTCTGGAAAAAAGTAAAATTATTAACAGCCAAAAATTGTTAGGAATTGAAAAAGAGGCTTAAAATATCCTGAGGAAAACAAAGCAAGAAAAGTTAAAAAGTATATGATAGACTTATAAGCCACCAAATGGTGGCAGACAAAATTATGAATTGTAATTACAATGGTGAAAAATGTAGCTACAATAATAAAATAAATCAAATGAAAAATAATTTTCAAAATATGTTGTAACACATATTCTGGATAAATACAGGACAGCAAGCATAAATTGAGAAAACCCTAGAAATCTGGGCAAAAGTGTAGTCATTTACATGGAGGTAATATCATTGTGATCTCTGAATTTTCTTTAAGAATGTTAAATAACAGAAAAAATAGAGCAATATTTACCAATGTTTTAGTGTAATATATTCTAAAAAGTTTTTTCATTCTGCAAGTTTTAATGAAGAGGAAAAGGAAATTCAAATGTGTGATGCTTTGGGAAAGGTAACTCTGTATCTCATAACAAAACTGAAGACAAACTTCAGTGCTCCAAATTGAATTAAAAAATTATGTTAGAAAGGTTCCTGGTGGGACTTAGGTTCATTTAATAATAACACATGAGGAACTGTTTCTAAATATGAATAAATAAATGTAAATATCATTAAGATAGAATATAAATGTCACAAATCATGCCAATGTGGAAATAGTAATACTGTATAGCAAAGGAGATTGCAGAGGTTGGAGAGAAATCTGGGAATTTTTAAAAAATGACTACTCCTCCCACCAATATATGCAAGCTTTCTTTTCTTCTGTATCTCCACAAATCCAATACCTTTCTTAGGAAGCAATTCATTCACAATTTATAACTGATTAATAACTGATTAATCTTTTACCAGAGATAAAAGTATATGTATATCATTAAAGTAATTATGTTTAAAGATTTCCTTTCCAACGTTCCAAGATGAATAATAAAACAAAAAACAAACCCCATGCAAAACAAGCAAGGTGATAAAATGCAATGCATTAATTTTCTTTTCTGGATGGAATAGTACAGAAATGTATAAAAATGGAATAAGTAGACATTTAAGTATATTACTAGAGCTATAAAAGTAACCAAAAGACAAAAGTGATGAGCTTTCAAACACATAACAGTACATAATAACATAATTAATTATACATAGAAATACAAGTAAAACCAAGAAAGTGAACCAAGGAAGCATACCAGAAATAAGATGTCACACATGGTCTGAAACCTATTTGTGCTATACATAATGGAAATGGAATAAACATACATATGAAAAGGGAGAAAATGTTACACAGTATTAGATACAAACTCCATCATAGCTGAAATTTCATGTTTATTTAAGGTCTCATACTTAGATGCATTTAAGTAGACTTGGACACAGGAGGCTGTCCTGTACCTTGGCTTTTTCTTTTCATGAAGATAGAGACATTTTAATTTTTCTTCAGAAAATTACCTTTTTCTTAGAATTGTCAGAAACACCAGAAGCAGTATGAGAATAATCAAACTACTAGTTCATATTGAGAGTTCCTTAAATTTGTCAATAATTTTGAGTAAAATCTACATGTTTACAATGCTTGTATTTCCATCCTTTATGTCCATTTTTAGAGTGATAATGTCTCATTTCAGATATCACACATTTTGTGGATTTTCATTTTTATGTTTGTTGTGAAGTTTGCTTTATGGAAGGGATTTAACTTTGCTGTATTTTATAATTGGTTAATCTGGCTTAGTATGTTTCTGATTTACTTTAATAGGTACATTCCTCACTAAAATCTTATTAGGTTGATTTTTATATTTTTAATAATAATAATATAATATTTTATAGCAAATTTCTCATTTAATCCTCTTAACAATGCTATGTAATTGAAATTATTACTGTTCAGATAAACCCTTCTAAAGTCTGCCCTAGCCTACCTCCTCAAGTTGTCTTTGACTTTTTCCATCTTACTCTGTGCTCTTCCAGGTATATTATACCTCCTCCCAATTGGGGATCATATGATTTTTTTTTTTTGCTATAGAGTCCTGGTAATTGCTATCCTACACCTCACCATACTTCCTAGATTACTCCTTCCGCCAAAATTTACTGTCTTGGCTACACCCTCTTCAAGCATCAGGGCAGCACCTGAACTCTAGGCCCCACCCTCCTTAAACATTAGAGTGGAGGCCAGACTCTGCCATCTCTGGAGCACAGGCTTAATTCCCTTAGAACAGTGGGGTGGCAGCCAGACTCTCCTCAATCCCCAGGAAATATGCCGCACCATATCTGAAGCTTGGGCCAGGAGCATTCTTCCTAAATATGCGAGGTGTGCTCTCTGAGAGCTCAAGGAAACTCACCCTTTCCATATAAGTGGATGGGCCCACTCTCTAGGCCCAAGGTATTTTTGTTTCAGACCTCAACTTCCACAGTTCTGTGTTTGAAGTCATTGTTCCTTCAATTTGTCCATTTTCTTCCCTTTCATTACTGGATGGCAGTGGTTCAATTCATACAGATCTTGCAAAAAACTTTTTGGTTTCACATGTACCACACAGGGATCCCAGTTGACAGATGATAGAACTTTCCACAAATCCTTCCTGGATAACTACATTTCCAATCCTCTTTCACATTGAAATGGCTGGCTCCATGTTCAGTTAAGTTCTCATGTAGGGCTCTATTCTCTGGTGACCCACTTTCTAGACTCTCAGAATTTTCCAGGCCTTCAACTTCTGGTTTCTTTGTACCCAAGAGTTCAGGTTGCAGCATATCCCTTTCCTCACACATTTTACCATGAGCTACCAGGAGAAGCCAGGCCATGCTTTCAACATTTAATCTAAGAAATCTCTTCAGCTAAATATCCAAGTTCATCATTTTCAAATTCCACCTCCAAGAGACATCAAGAATCAATTTTGCAAATTCTCTACCACTTTAAAATAAGGGTCACTTTTCTTCCAGTATGAAATTATACATTCATTATTTCTGTCCAAGTCCTCATTGGATGTACCTTTAATGTTCATATTTCTACAAACAGTCTCTTCAAAGCAATCTAGGCCTTTTCTATCAAAAACCAAGTACCTGCAAGATTTAAGTCATCCTTATTCTGATGAATCACCATCAACAAAAATGTGGGTTGGATTAACCAGCAAAGATTTATCAATTACATCAAGAATGTGGTTGAAGGAACAGCAGAACAGTTGGATGCTACCAGCTGAATAACCTGGGAGAATAGGATGACCCTAAACATAATGTTAGCTGAAAAGGGAGGCATTTGCATTATGGTCAGTTGTAGTTGTTGTACATTTATCCCCAATAATATAGCTCCAGAGGAAACTATCACCAAAGCTTTATAAGGTCTGAGGAACTTATCTAAAGAATTAGTGAAAAATACAGGCATCAAAAACTCCCACATGAAATGGTTAGAAAACCAGTATGAGGAATGGAAAGAGGTGGCACTGTCCATGCTAGCTTTTCTAACCATCATAGCTAGGATACTCACAATACTTAGGTACAGCATTATCCCAGGTACTCATCAAGAACCTCCTTAAAAAGGAAAATCCTTATGATGAAGAGTGTAAAAAAGCTCTTATCAGGTTTAAAAAGGAAAGTAAAATGTGAAAATTAAAGGTTTAAAGAGAAAGAGAGGGGATTTGTAAAAATCAAACTAAGTTTATCTCTCACAAAGGTGATGCAGGCAAGGAAAAGGGAGGGTCTCTGATGCAAGCTTAGAACTGGCACCAAATCCTTAATGACCAGAGTCATTAAAAATCTAAAACATAATCAAAGGGGGAATCTTCAATAGGAAGTTCAAATTAGCTATATTTCCCAAATGGTCTGTAACCTCTGGAGTATCCAATCAGTGGAAAGACAAGGGAGGGTCTGTGAGTCAGGCACAGGTATAACCATCTTGGTGTTCTATTGTTTGGCATGTCAGCCACCATTTTGTGTTTGGCTAGGTGCCTGTTCTTGCAAAATCATGAATAAATTATTTTCTCCTCCACAATCAGATAAGCATTTGCTCTCCTTCAGGTACAGTATTCTTCCTTGCAGTTTCTTAGGCCACACCCAAAGCACAAGCAACAAAAGAAAAAAAATAGATAAACTGGACCTTCTCAAATCTGAACCCTCTGTGCAGCAAAGATCATTGTCATGAAAATGAAAAGATGACATACTCAATGTCAGAAATATTTAGAAAGCATTTATCCTATAAAGTGTTTAATAACACAATATATAAGAAATCCTGTGACTGAACAATGAAAAGACAAGCAACTTAAATGAAAAATGAGCAAAAGACTTGAATAAATATTTCTCCAAAGAGAAAATTCAAGTGGCTAAAGAGCATATGAAGAGATGTTCAACACCACTAGCTCTAGGGTAATGCAAATCATTTCACATGTACTAGAATGGTCACTATTAATAAAAAAAGAAAACTAATAGTGTTGGAGAGTATCACCCAACAATGACAATAGTTTTAGCAGGACTTTCTTTGACATCTTTGTTAAGCCTTCTTCCTGTGTTGTTATCTCTCCCAGTTTTTAGGTTGTGCTAATTGGTAGCCAATTGCTTCATGG
The DNA here is from genome assembly GCA_004026745.1 of Myrmecophaga tridactyla. Taxonomy (NCBI): domain Eukaryota; kingdom Metazoa; phylum Chordata; class Mammalia; order Pilosa; family Myrmecophagidae; genus Myrmecophaga; species Myrmecophaga tridactyla. The sequence continues at coordinate 10,686 of PVIY010054403.1, forward strand.
TTTTTGACCATGGCATGGCATGTAAATGTTCTATAGTCTGATCTAGTTAAATTTGGGTCAAACTCACAGTAATTTTTTGATACCAGTCTAAAGTTTGTCATGTTGCCAGGAGGGCATTACTTAGCTTTCTCTTTCTCTGGTTCACTCTACTATACATGATGTCCCATGGTTTAGCTGTTGCTCTAATGGAACTACAGACTTCTCTTAAATATTTAATACCAAAATCTCCAATGTTTTCAAGAGAGATATTAGACTTGAACTTCCCACAAATCTATTCCAAATAAAGTAACTTCCCTCTGCCAGAGCATCAGTAATGTATGTTCTTATGGTTTTCTTCTCACTCTGGGAAAAATGTCTGCAACTCTGCTCCAGAGTTGGGGGTGAGGACAGTGATTTGCTTCTCTTAGAGTGGACTCATTACTTAAATGCAAATTTCTGGGTGGGAGTGGTGTACTCTATTCTTCTTGAATTCCCTCTCCCAGCATTGAGACTCCATCTTATGAGTGAGCTGAAGAAAGAGTAATTGAGGCATGTATTCCCATTAATGACTCTAAAAAGTCATTTGTGAAATAAAACTTAAGTAACCTTGTCATTTCCTTAGAGACCTAATCAAAATAGAACTATTTATTTTAAATTTGCAAACAAACAGTATCAAATACTGGACAGAATTTATTTTTCATAAATATTTCCATGAGCACTGCTTGATTCTCAGTCTATGGTTAATTAAGGTCTTGGGACAAACTCCCATGAAACACACTCTACCAGTTCCAAGAAAATACCTCAGTAAAAGTTAAAAAGACAGTTTGTCTGGTCCAGAAGTTGGTACACCATCTGCACATACCATTTCAGGGACTCTAAGATATCAGAGATTAGATACTTTACAACAAGAATTAACTAAATTTATTCCAAATGGCCATTGAACACAAAAAAAGCATGGCTACAGTGGCTCAGGCTCAGCAGAGGACAGTAACTGGGGGTGGGTGGCAATTCCTAATACTGTAGTGAAATTGTATTACTATAAATAGCAATTTGCATGATGAAACATAATTTTGTTCATTTGTCAAGTCTCAAACCACAGAGTGAAGCAGTAACCATTGAATAGCAAGCTTGTGAAACACGAATGAGAAGCATGCTTCTCACAGTAAGAATGCTATAGAATGAATTCTACTTAAATGTGGAAGAGAAAGATGAAACATTATTAATTCTAGGTGCTTAGAATAAATATTAAATGAAAGAATTGCTAATTCTGTTCCATGATACCTCCATGGGAGAGATGTTATCATGCGCTCCAGAAGTGCATTTATTGAGGTTTACTGCCATCACCCTCATATTGGGTCCTGAATAACAAAACTATTCTCCTATCCAAGGCCAACATTTTTGAGTAAAAAAGTGTTTAAGAGTATTAGAGGAGTAATGAGAGTCATGTGTGGAAGCAATCTGCCATTACTTTTCAAATGAGTGCTGCATTTTATCATTTACACAAAAATCGCACTAGAGTGCTTCTATTGATTGTTGAGCACCCAAATTTGCACATATCTGATGGATAATGCTGGCCTAGGGAATTTTAAAAAGCAATTATGCTTTCTATTAGAAAAAAGTAGCAAAATATATTATATATTAGAATTTCTCCCAAGCAGAAAATAAAATTAATTTTAAGGGGAAGCATAAACATCAACAAGGAGGGAGATTGAGAAGCATCACAATTAGAGGGTTCTCAAAAAGCAGAAGAGGTCACCCAAAGAATCACAGGTTTATATCTGAAAACTTAAAACCTACAGGCCACACTACTGATATCAATCACAGTAAGAACTCTCATGTCTCTTCATGAATGGTTGGAATTAATGTTGTTGTAGTTGCTATTTCCTCCAGTAAAGGAATGTATAAGGAAGGAAGCTTTGGAATAACATTAAGTATTCTACATAGCTGATAAAAATATTTATTTATTATTAACATAGGCAAAAAAGTTTATTCCTAATCAGTGAAGAAGAGATTTCAGCTTATATAAAACCAATCACTTATGTGTGTTTGAGGAATAAGCATTTCTGGAGACATGAGTCATCTCATAACTGAGAGAGAGAAGGTGGTATATATTTTTTGGCAAACACCCATCCATATATTTGAATACTAAAATCATTGAATCAAGTCTTGTTATTAGTCTGTAGGACAAAAAGGATAGTCCAGACTTTAGTAAAAAAGAGATGTGATATGTGAACATGTTAATGAACTGTTCAAATAATTAACCAAGAGATAAAAGAAGAATAATATGTGAATTATGGATTTCAGAATAAAAATAAACAGCCTCCCTCTTTTATTTGATTTCAAAAGCCTCTGGAGTCTACTGGAGAGTGCCTGAAGAGATTCTTAAAAGATTCCTTTTCAAGGGAGGATAGTTTTGTTTTTTCCATAGAGCTGGTACATGCAATATTAAGTTTGATATTAGCCAGAAGGAAAAACAAACAGTATGAGTGTACAAAATCCAAGGTGGCAGGACAAAGTCAGGTATTGTCATCTTTAAGAATCTAATATACTTTAACCAAATCAGAGCAATTGCACATCTTTCAATATCCTATTTTGAAAGAATTTATATTTTAAATTTCTGGTAATACAAGTTCAAGGGGTGAGGATATTAAGAAAGAAGTACAATTATATTCTGTAATGTTACTTAACTTCTGTTGAATTTCAGTTCAAATATAAAATTAAATGAAAACATGGACCCAAGAATGAAACCTCAACTGACTTCATCATCCTGGGGATTTTCCCTGAGTTCAGGCATCCCCACTTCTTCATCCTCATCCTCCTTCTCATCTACACCACCACCTTTACTGGAAACTCTGTCCTGATACTCCTCATCTGGTTGAATTCTCACCTCTACACCCTGAAGTATCTTCTCAGCTCTCCCTCATTGACCTGGCTTACTTCTCCAGCCCAGTCCCCAGGGTTGCAACTAACTACTTCACAGGGGGAAAAACAATTCTTCTTTGGCATGTGCAGCTCAGCTGTTTTCTTTTCTTACACTTGGAATTGTTACATGAGTCCTGCTAACTTCCATGGCCTATGACTGCCTTGTGGCTGTCTGTGACCCCCTGAGGTGCACAGTCCTTTGGAGCCCTAGCGGAGGTCTAACAGATGGCCACCACAACCTGGACTGAGGACGCCCTTGCTGCTATTGTCCATACCATCTACACCATGCAATTCCCTGTCTGTGGCTCTAGGGAGATGAACTATTCCTTTTGTGAGGTACCTGCCATCATGAGACTGTCTTGTGTGGACACATCCATTTATGAGTTGGTGAAATTTGTGGCAACTATTTTGTTTCTCCTGGTTTCCATTATTCTTATCTTTGCCTCCTACACTTTCATCTTCCTGACTGTCCTCAGGTTGAACTCCTGTAAGGGGAGTATCAAAGCCTTTGTCACCTGCTCCTCCCACCTGCCTGTGGTGAGTCTCTGCTTTGGTCAGGCCATCTTCATCTACCTGATGCCAAGCTCTTCCCACACACCAGAGCAAGAAACCTGAGGGTATGCTTGGCCCATGGTGACCCCCATGCACAACTCTATC